>JBAKBP010017333.1:0-49190 GCA_037953745.1 Lithodes maja
AGGATAGGTTAGGTAAGGTTGTTAGGTTAGGCTAATGTCCTTTCAAAGGGGTATAGGCTTGTAACACTATGATAGCTTAACATGAGCCAAAAATCGAAATTAGGTTAGTGTAATTTGTTTACTCTTAAAACTCGCAAAACCAGAGCCAACTTTTCCCAAAACTTGGCTCGGGTTTTCCAAAATTCGGGTTTTATGGCTTTGCAATTTCGGGAAACCTGAGCCAAATTTCTAAATGAGGTTACTGTCATTTCTTTGTCTACAAACTCGCAAAATCCGAGCCAGCTTTGGCCAAAACCTGGCTCGGGTTTTCCAAAATTCGGGTTTTATGGCTTTGCAATTTTGGGAAACCTGAGCCAAATTTCTAAATGAGGTTACTGTCATTTGTTTGTTTACAAACTCGCAAAATCCGAGCCAGCTTTGGCCAAAAGCTGGCTTGGGTTTTCCAAATTTCGGGTTTTATGGGTTTGCAATTTTGGGAAACCTGAGCCAAATTTCTAAATGAGGTTACTGTCATTTGTTTGTTTACAAACTCGCAAAATCCGAGCCAGCTTTGGCCAAAACTTGGCTCGGGTTTTCGAAATATTGGGTTTTAGGCCTTTGAAATACCTTCAAACCCGAGCCAAGTTTTGCTTGAATACGTATGTATCGCCGTTTTACGCATTTAACCCCTCATTTTCCCTGTACTTCATAGCCCTCCCCACTATTGGGCGGCGTGTCTTAAGATCGTTGTATAATGGGGAAAACGGTTTCGCCGAGGGTTCTAATTATTTCTAAACACTATATATTGATGAAAACTAACGGGGAAAAATAAAAAAATCCATGGGAAAATTGGTGACCAATAAATGGAGTTTTTCCGGGAATTATCTCACCTAGAGATAAATTCCTTTGTTTTGATAGGCCCTTTTTTTTTTTTGGAAAGCTTTTTTTATGGTCTTGCTTCCGTGAGGCCTATCGCGTTCCCTATAGGAAGCCTTCCGTGAGGCCTATCGCGCTTGCCGGGTTAAGAGCTGAAATGTATTATAAGGGAGAAAAAAACTAAAAACGCTAAAATTCATATATACTGTAAAACAATATGTTTTTCAGCCAGTACCCAACCAGCGGGGGTGTGGGGGCAACAGCCCCCACCCATATACTAGATTAGGTTAGGTTAGGTTGTTAAGTTAGGCTAATAGCACATACAAAAAAAAAAAAAAAAAAAAAAAAAAAAAAAACCCAACCAGCGGGGGTGTGGGGGCGGCAGCCCCCACCCATATACTAGGTTAGGTTAGGTAAGGTTGTTAGGTTAGGGTAATAGCCTAGAACATTAAAAAAAAAAAAAAAAAAAAAAATAGTCTAACCCAACCAGCGGGGGTGTGGGGGCAGCAGCCCCCACCCATAATACTAGGATAGGTTAGGTAAGGTTGCTGGGTAAGGCTAATGTCTTCCCAAAGTTGACTATTTTTATAACATAAGATATTAGGCTACCCACTCCACCCCGTGAAATCCGAGCCAGCTTTCGTCAAAAGTTGGCTCGGGTATTCACAAAATTGGGTTTTATGGGTTTGCAATTTGGGAAAACCTGAGTCAAGTTTTGATACAAAACGCTATATTATTGTATTTTTACGCTTTTAACCCCTCATTTTCCCTGAACTTCATAGCCCTCCCCACTAGTGGGGGACGTGTTTTTAGATTGTTGGATAATGGGTAAATACTCATTTCCGCTCCTCTTCAGTATAAAACAACACTATATCTGAAGGAAAAATTACAAAAAACAAAATAAAACTTACTGAAATCGCTGTCGGTCCAAAACGTCAGGTTTACCTTATAAACTAGTACTAATGGCCCCCAAGGGAAGGACAGGTGTCCGTAGGTTGAACTTAAGGTGGGAAAATGGGCAAAATTTTACTTTGGATGCCAAAATCCTTGGGCGTAAAATACATTTTCAATTAGATACAAGGTCGCCTGTGACTTGCATCCCCAAGGCTTTCCTATACCTTGATGGGCTTCGAGATCAGTTCATTAAGTATGAACTTATAGTGGGATGTTCTGGATTTGTTGGCAACCAGGATGTAACTTTTGAAGATGGCTTAGTCCTTCGGATAAATCTACAGTTATACTACCCCTATTTTGTCGCTATTCTGTTGGTACTAATGGGTTAATATTATTAGTAGCAGACTTAGTATGGTTTGATGATGCGCGGAAATGTATATTTGACTTGAAATAGATACATTGAAGTATTACAAACCTTCGCAAACTCATAAACAGGGAACGTGAGCAGGCTTTAGACCGTCGCGCACCCATAAACAGGGAACGTGAGGGGGAGTTTAGACCGTCGCGGAGACAGGTTACTTTTCGGTTAGGTTAGGTTAAGTTAAGTTAGGTTAGGCTAATGTTAAAAATACTAAAATGCGACGGTCCTCGGTATTAAACAACAATGTTTATCAAAGAAAACATTAAAAACAACAACAAATTACCTGAAAAACTCTTATCTGGTTGGTGATAATTTTTTATAAAAATAATTTTTTTCCAGTTTCCGCGTCTGCTGAACCATCCAAAAACACGCTAAAAGGCGTGTTTTGAAGGGGGGAGGTGGTGGGGGGTAGTGGGGTAGGGGTAGTATAACTGTAGATTTACCGTCCTTTGGCCATACCTTGCTGTGTATGATAACCTTGATGCAAACCACTGCCTCCTGGGAGCCGACATCCTGATGTCTCATTGCGCGACAATAGTCATGAACAGTGATCCCCCCTACCTCTTATTGCATGATTTGCATGTGACTCCCATTCCTCGAATGGCAGGCCTAGTCCCTGTCACCATTAATGGGAATCTTGTTATGGCCGGTCTTGACACTGGGAGCTTCCTCTCTTCACCTCACTCAAAACATTGTTGATAAATTAGGTCTGCCTGTTGGTAAACTACCATTCAAACAAATCCTAAAAGGTGTTCGTTGTAGTGTTGAATCAGATGTGTATTACCCCAATGTTTCTGTTGGTCTCTGTGGAGTTACGACAGTTGTTGATGGAGGGCCTGTATGGCCTGTTATGTTGGGTCCTGGCATTCCTCTCATCGGCATGACAATTTTGAAGACCTTGAAAAAGATCCGTATGACTCTTCACGGGCATGGAATCTTGGAAGATGAAAACTACGTACAATTTTGCAAAGAACAAAACAAACTGTTCTATCCGATATTGGGCGTGTCCAATGAGCCATTATCTCTAAAGAGTAATGAGAAGACCTGTGCCAAAACAAAAACAAAATCTAGGAAACCTGGTAAGGGAAAGTAAATTTTTTGGTATCCTACATAGGCCTATTCTATTATCCTATTACCGTTTACCGAAACTAGCCTTCCACAACTTTTGTCTAACAATTGAAGTCTATTGTTTAGCCAACCCAAGGACACTAAGAAGGAAGGAAGCCAATAATCCTAAGGACTCCAAGAAAGAAGCTAATCCACCCAAGGAAGCTAAAAAGGAGGTTCACCAGCCCAAGGAAGCAAAGAAGGAAAACATCCCTCCTAAGGACTCCAAAAAAGATGTCAATTCGCCCAAGGAAGCCCCCAAGAAGGAATCCAACCCACCAAAGAATGCTAAGAAGGAAGTGAAGGATCCCAAGAAGAACATACCGATGATACCAGTATGAGTGTTTTAACCCTCCAGCCCCGGCTATGTATTATATATATATTCCTCGAAATCCGGTTGTTTTGGCCGAAAAACGTCTAGGCTAGGCTACCGTATATTCGTTAATCAGACTGCTTCCCGCATTCCCGCGCATCCCCAAGCGTAGCTGTGTTATTTACCTGTAGAATGGCATTAACCCGGGAGCTGCCAGAAGACTCTTAAGAGTTCCCCCGGCGGACTGCGGGAAGACTCTCCTGAGTAAGTAAAATTAAAAATCAACTTTTGACATCAAATTTTTTTTTTTTTTTTTAATTTTTTTTTTTGTATTTTATTTTTTTTTTTTGGCCCCTGGGCCATGCAAAATCTCAGTCCTCTACCTCCCCTCCTTCCCCACTTTCCTCCTATCCCTCAGTTATCACCTATTTTCCCTATTCCCTTATTCTGAGGTATATTTTCGTGCTAACATTAGCGAGTTGCAAGCAGGGTGTTGTCATCACTAATAGCAATCGAGTGCAATAGAGAGAGAGAGAGAATATCGATCGACTGTGTCTCAGTGGCCTTGGGGGAAATTGGCGGGAAGGTAGCTTGCCTCACCCATACATTATACAACTCGCGGGCTATATCTCCGATTTTGACCATCCAAACGCTGTTTTCACTCGTTTTATTGTTGTTTCAGGTTAATACCTTTATAATCAACCCATAATAGGCGCATATGGATAATTATTAATGCTATTAATGGTACAATGAATATTTTAGTGACGAAAAACCTCAAATACGTCAGCACAGGGGGAGGTTTTCAATTACCCCCGTGCGCAAACTGCGGCGGAGACCACCCATCCACCTCAAGCATCTGCCCAGAATGTGTAAAGGCAAAACACCAAAATAACCCTCAGGGAGCCAGTACTACGAATAAAATCCAGGGTAAACCTGACGTTTTGGACCGACAGCGATTTCAGTAAGTTTTATTTTGTTTTTTGTAATTTTTCCTTCAGATATAGTGTTGTTTTATACTGAAGAGGAGCGGAAATGAGTATTTACCCATTATCCAACAATCTAAAAACACGTCCCCCACTAGTGGGGAGGGCTATGAAGTTCAGGGAAAATGAGGGGTTCAAAGCGTAAAAATACAATAATATAGCGTTTTGTATCAAAACTTGACTCAGGTTTTCCCAAATTGCAAACCCATAAAACCCAATTTTGTGAATACCCGAGCCAACTTTAGACGAAAGCTGGCTCGGATTTCACGGGGTGGAGTGGGTAGCCTAATATCTTATGTTATAAAAATAGTCAACTTTGGGAAGACATCAGCCTAACCCAGCCTAACCTATCCTAGTATTATGGGTGGGGGCTGCTGCCTCCACACCCCCGCTGGTTGGGTTAGACTAGGCCTATTTTTTTTTTTTTTTTTTTTTTTTTTAATGTTCTAGGCTAGGCCTATTAGCCTAACCTAACAACCTTACCTAACCTAACCTAGTATATGGGTGGGGGCTGCCGCCCCCACACCCCCGCTGGTTGGGTTATTTTTTTATTTTTATTTTTTTTTGGTATGTGCTATTAGCCTAACTTAACAACCTAACCTAACCTAATGTAGTATATGGGTGGGGGCTGCCGCCCCCACACCCCCGCTGGTTGGGTACTGGCTGAAAAACATATTGTTTTACAGTATATATGAATTTTAGCGTTTTTTTTTTTTTTTCTCTCCCTTATAATACATTTCAGCTCTTAATGACATATATAGCAATGATGTATATGCTCTACCGGACCTATTAGGCCTAAAAAGATCGATGGGCTAACTGTCGGTCCAAAACATCAGTATAACCAAATCCAGGAACAAGTTGCATCAGTACCGGTACCACTAGCAAGGGAACAAGGTGCATCAGTGCAAACTGTGCAACCAGAATACCGTCCGCTAGTGGGAAACAAGCCTAGCCCTCACCCAAGCACATCATACTCCCATGTCTTACAGAATCAGAACCCCACAACTAGGACATCCCACAATTATCTAACAAACTTTCCCACCCACCCACAACACAACTCAAACACTAGGCCACAAGCACCAAACCCCAAAGACCAAGGCAAGCACATACACATAATTAACACCATAACATCATTGCCAATGGAGGAGCAGCTACACATAATGGCCTCCATCATCAGCAACCTCCAACATGCTGTACAAACAAAAAATAATCGCACTGATACAGATGGTGGACCATCTTCCACCAACATAACCATACCGCCACCCTCACAACAACCAGACCCCCCCCCAAATGCCTTGCCAAGTCCCTCCACCAGGCCCAAAACCCCCCCTACCACACTCATCACATACTACAGCCATAACTATAACAACATCATCAACACCACCTGCAACCACAACTATCACAACACCTACAGTACCAGTAGCTACAACAGTCACAGCACCATCAATACTGGAGGCTACAACTGAAACAGCCACAACACCACCAGCACCAGTAGCTACAGCTATCACAACACCACCAGTAACGGTAGATGCAACTAGCACAAGTTGCACAACACCCCCAGTACCGGTAGATACAACTACCGATACCACAGCACCACCAGTACTGGCACCAAATACATCAGCCCATACAGCTTCACCCACCCCACAACCATCACCAGAGTGCACGATGACCCAAGTCAACTCAACAGAGCAACAGCCCACGGAACAACAACAACAAATAATAACTGATACTGGTACCAGTACTGGGAATACCAGCCAACTCAAGAGCATCCCAACCGAAAATAGCCTAAATGAAAGTAACAAAACACAAACAAATACAAGCGACAGTAAAAGCCAAGGCCAACCAAACCCCACCATCAAAATGGCAGATTTTCAGCACCCAAAAAACCCCCAAAACAACACCACCCATACCCAGACCAAACATCCATCATCACCACCTCAGGATAACCGCCACAGAAACCTCAGAAACACCAACAAAAAACGTTAGTAACTATGGCTCCACTCCAAGTAATGACATGGAACACCAAGTGCCTTAAAACATCATTGTCAGAACTAAAAAACTACTTAAGAACAAAATCCCCACATGTAGCAATTATAACAGAAACCTGGCTAACTGACAAGTATAAACCCAACCTTAAACCCTACATCAGCATAAGGAAAGACAGAGTAGGGAGACCAGGAGGAGGAATCTTGCTGCTAACCAAACACGAACTCTCCGCAAAGAAATAAAACTCAGGCCATTCCCTAATGGAACACTAGAAATCCTAGCTGTCTCATTCCCATATAAAAAAACACAACTATCCATCATTGGAACATATAATCAGGGGGTTCTATATCACATCAGGAGCTGACTCATTATATCGCAACAAGTACCCACACCCTGCTGGTGATAGGCGACCTAAATGCCAACCACCCCTCCTGGAGCAGAGGCACAGCCAATACAGCAGGGAACGACATATTTAGCTACATCCAAACAGCAACTATAGCCTACTATCAGAACCTTTCATCCCAACATACTTCAACCTACAAACGAACTACAGCTCCACCATCGACATATGCCTTGGCTCGGGAATCCTTTCCCCAGAGGTAAGATCCAAAGTAGGGCCAGACCTGGGCACAGACCACCGGCCCCTACACATAGAGTTCACAAACTTCAGCCCACCTATATACCCCATTACCCTACCCAAATGACGTATCCCCCCAAAGTTCAACTGGAAGACCTGGGAAAATACTGTACAAAATCCAGATGGCAACCATACAGACCCCAACGTCATGCATACAAAAATGACCGAAGCAATAGATACAGCAGCCTCACAACACTTCAAACTCACGTCAGGACTCCCATCCAACAAAATTCTGAGACCCTGGTGGACCGAGGAATGCTCCAGAGCTGTAGCGACACGAAGAAGGGCTATCCAAAAACAACGAAGGTCTAAATCACTGCTGAATTGGATCCAAGTTAAACAAACTACAGCTTTTGCCACAAAAACAATCCGATCAACCTGCAAATCCTCCTGGAGAGAATACTGTAGCAACATAAACCATGACACCCCAATTTCAGAAGTCTGGAATAGATTCCGCAGCATCACAGGACGACCCTCCTTCCCATCATTCCCCTTCACAATAGATGGAGAGATGTGCCTTTTACCCAAAGACAGAGCCGATGCAATAGCTACCCGCATACAAAATAACCAACACCAGGAACCCCCAGATGACCAAGAAGAAGCCAACAGGATCAGTAATGAGATCACCATAGCTATACATCGTCCTACACAAATGAACAAGCCCTTCACCACTTCTGAAATGCAAACCGCAATAGCCCACCTCCCAACAGGCAAAACAGCAGGACATGACCGCATACCATACGAGTTTATCAAATACCTACCACCAACAATGCACACCCAACTGCTTCACCTTATCAACACAACATGGACACAAGGCAACGTCCCCAAGGACTGGAAAAACGGTATCATCCTGCCCTTCATTAAACCAGGAAAGGACCCCTGCCTGTCATCATCGTACCGACCAATCAGCCTCCTGCCTAGCATAAGCAAGCTGGCAGAAAAAATGGTCCAGACAAGACTCTCCTGGCACCTTGAAAACAATAACCTCATCCCCTCCTCACAAGCCGGCTTCAGACCTACCTGTTCTACATTAGACCAGGTACTTAACCTGGAACAGGTAATACTATCAGCCCTTTCAAGCCAAAAGACCTGTATCGTAGTATATTTAGATCTCTCCTCTGCTTTCGACACCGTTCCCCACGATCTCTTACTGCTGAAACTATCCAGAATGGGAATAAAAGGACACATGCTGCAATGGTTAAAGTCTTCCCTCTCCAACAGAACAAACCAAGTATTCATCCAAGGCCAGATGTCTAAGACCATAACAAAAAAAAAAGGATTACCACAAGGATCCTCACTCAGCCCCCCCTTATTCGACGCGTACCTGTCGGACATGCCAAACATAAACCCAGCAAAAACAATACAATACGCCGACGACATAACAATATACGCCTCAGACCATAATCCCCAAATAGCCGAACAAAGGATTCAGGACGCCCTCAACATCCTAGGGAACTGGACTAATGAATCAAAACTAAGTATCAACCCAACCAAATCGCTATACCAGATCTTCACGAGAAAGAAAAACTACAGACCTCCAAGATTCACGCTTAATGGAGAAGATTTGCTTCCTACACAGAGCCACAGATATCTCGGAGTAATTTTTGATGCTCCACTCCTCACTTGGAAAGACCACATAGACTACCTGATATACAACACCAACCAAAGACTGAACATCATGAAACCAATCGCAGGCACAACATGGGGTGCAGACGCCACAACCCTCCGAACATTCTACATAGCATACATCAGAAGTAAACTTTACTACTGTGCCCAAGCATTCGCCTCAGCCGCACCGACCCATCTTCATAAACTGGAGGTGGTACAGAATTCAGCAATGAGGATCATAATGGGGGCCCTTAAATCAACCCCGGTGGCCAGCCTTCAGTGTGAAGCAAATCTAATCCCACTCCACACCAGAAGGGATATACAGTGTGCCACCTACTTCTCAAAAATCTATGCTGCCCCACCTTCCCACCCATTCTCTGCATCTCTCCGCAATGTACCAGTACAGCCTCAAGGAGCTCCCATCCATAAAGCACCCTTCCGAGAGCGCGTAGGGCAAATTATACATAGAAAATCACGCATATTCCTTGGTTGCCACTCAACCCCCATGGTACCACCAGTCCCACCATGGGAATACATCCCACCCACAGTCCAGACAGACCTCATCAACTCAACAACCAAGAAAAACAACTCGGCTGAGCTCAAGCAAGAGTTCCTCGAAGTCCACACCCAGCACCAAAATTCCACCCACGTATACACAGATGGATCACGCATCAGTACCAGTAATAACAACAGCAAATCTGTGTCTTCAGCATTATGGATCCCAAAATTTCACCTTACCATGGGATGGAAGCTACCCAAACAAACCACAGTGTTTACAGCAGAGCTCTATGGACTCCTCCGTGCACTTTGAGATCATCAACACCCTCCCAGTAAGTGCCTACACCATTTGCTGTGACTCCAAAAGTGCCATACAAGCCATCAACTATAACACAACAACAACACCAAGACAAACAAGGAAATAGTATACCCTATGATCCAACTCCTCACCACCCTCCACTCTCAAGGATATACAATATCCCTCCAATGGGTACCCAGCCACATTGACATCCTCCATAATGAAATAGTGGATGGACTAGCCAAAGGGATGCACTCCTTCCACCTAACAACAGTCATACCCTACACCACAACCGACCGGACAAACATCCTCAGAGAAGACGTCCTCCAAGACTTCAAGGAAGAGTGGAAAATAACCATAGCTGGCACACAATACAGTAACATCAAGTCAGAGTGGTCAGTGTGGAAACACTCCATCTACAAGAACAAAGCCTTAAACACAGCGGCTCTCCGCCTCAGAACAGGACACACCAGACTGGGAGGGCATATGTACAGGATGGGACTGCAAGCAAATGAAAATTGCCCGTAGTGCCTCACACCTGAGACAGTGGAGCATTATCTACTCCACTGCCACAGACATTACGGTGCCCGCACCCACCTCAGAAGTGTAGTAACCCAACAAGGAGGAACATTCAACATCAAGCATATCCTAGGTGGAGGAGACCTACCACAGCACAGTAAACATGTCATCGCATCAGCCCTAGGAACCTACATCAGAACAACAAACAAAATCACAAGCATATAAAATTACCATCCAACTGAATCTGTACTATACCACCACTGATCATCATCATCATCATCTCTGACCTCACCCTCACCTTGACTTGAATCACACAGTACACATAGAGCAGTACTGTACTACAACTGATCATCATCATCTCTGACCTCACCCTCACCTAGACTTAAATCACCCTGACCTCAAAAGACAACGACAAACTTACCCCCCCCATATACAGTACAGTAGTATAAAATCCACCTTTACTATCTCTCCTAACCCCTATTATACTAACAATTGTTCTTTTCACCCCTCCTAAAACGCCTGTGCAGTAATCTGGAGACACCACAACCCTCCAAGCAAACTGCACATTTAAACAATAAGAAGAAGAAGAACATCCCAGCTGTGGTGTGACTCGTAAATATTGACCCAGTTTTTTTTAAATTTAAGTTTATTTTTATAGGCCTACCACAGATGTTTTTCATTTATTTGAAGACAAATATGGTACCGTATCATATGAAACTCTGGGATAAAATTGAAGACAACCCGGATACGAGCCCCATTGATAATTATCAGTGTTCTAGAAGTTTCATGGACGATACTTTGTTGGTGTACATGTAATTACCGTCGCAAATTCACTATAAGTGAAACACGAGAAACATTTGGAT
Organism: Lithodes maja; assembly: GCA_037953745.1. Lineage (NCBI taxonomy): Eukaryota > Metazoa > Arthropoda > Malacostraca > Decapoda > Lithodidae > Lithodes > Lithodes maja. The sequence continues at coordinate 10,983 of JBAKBP010017333.1, forward strand.
TGTTCACCCATAAACAGCGAACGTGAGCTGGGTTTAGACCGTCTCGCACCCATAAACAGGGAACATGAGCTGGGTTTAGACCGGCAGCGAGACAGGTTAGTTTTATCCTACTGTTCACACTTATAACAGTCGTTGTGATAGGTAAGGTTAGGTTCTTGGCTCAGATTTAATGGATTTAGCGGGGTTTAGGTTAGGCTAATGTTGAAAATACTAAAATGCGACGGTCCTCGGTATTGAAGCCACCCAGAGGACATTCACCAGTAAAATCCATGGGTTTCAACACTTTAACTACTGGGATAGACTCAAGGAGCTGCAGCTGTACTCACTTCAAAGACGTAGGGAAAGATTATAGGTTTGACTCCTGTAAGGAGATAAAGAAAACCTAATATTTAGTAGTGGCCCCGTAATCATTGACGAACATGCCTATTACATAAGGCATCCTCTTCAAACACTAATCCGCCGTAGTTTGAATCTACCGCGCAGAGCATTTAAAAACTGAGGAGCCTTCATCATGAGCGCACGCGACCTCACTCATGGCTTCAGTCATTATGAATTGGGTTCTCACTACGAAAAAACTTCGTAAAAAATAAAAAGAAAAAGAAAATAAGAATAACTATCTAATAAGCTTTCCATCATATCGTGGATGTACTTGTGTGGATCTCTGACCAGACGCTGATTCAGGCGTCATTCCTCCTTCACTGACATATCAAGTAAACCAAGATCCTTAATACATCAACGAATGGGAAGGGGACGGTCGGGAGGGCCCCAGTCGTCAATGATTACGGGGCCACTACTAAATATTAGGTTTTCTTTATCTCCTTACAGGAGTCAAACCTATAATTTATTAGTGCCCCTCCATCATTGACGAACATGCCTGATTTCTAAGACTGGAGGGGGACATTCATAATCATATCATAAACTCTAGAAAAGTAGATAATAAAAACAACCACATAGTATTCTTATTCTTAAAAAATATATATTTAATCATTGGCGTCGCCGAAAAAATACAAGAAAAAGGGGGTTCAGGCAGGTGCGTGCTTCAAAGAAGTCTGCCTGACAAAATGGGTAACCCTAAAGATTCTGAACACAGATCTGTAGTTACAAAGGCACCCCACTCAACGAGTGGTGACAAAAATAACAAGTTATAAGCTTATATGTGCACATCATAAACCCCAACATAATCGTGGAGATAAATTGCAAAGGATCTCCACTGATTCTAAAATTAAATTGCTTTCGCAGTTAACACTACTATAACAACCCTGTTGTTTTGTACTAACATTGTACTAGCACAATTTCTCTCTGAGAACATTTTATATCACATTAACCTTACATGTGTATCACAGCTCTCATACTCCGGCGGGGTCTAGGGTGTCCTATGTCAACTGACTGCACCCCCCCCCCCCCCCCCCTTTGTGAAAATAAACAAAAGTGACTGTAGGGCCACCTAGACCCTCTGCCTTAAAGCTATACATGGTAAGGAAGGTTTGTCTAGAGCAACTGACAAGTATCGAGACAAAAACTTATGATTAGACGCCCACAATTGAGTGGACGCGATATCTTCCACTGAAAAGTTTTTCAGGAAACGTAAAGAGGCTGCCCATTTGCGTAAATCGTGGGCCCTACCCACCACGCCGGGATTACTCTCTTTAATGACTTCGACCAGAAGAGAGGCTAATCGCCGTTTAAGTAAGCGTTTACCCGTACTTGCTACCCATAAAGCACCTTGGGGGTTTAGAGGAGCTACTCTCAAATATTTGGTTAGGGCTTGCACTGGACATAGATTATGATGCACCTTTCCCCTTTTTAATGCTGGCACCGTGAGCTCTGAAAACACGTGTGCACTGTGCTCATTCTTGGCTACAAAACCTGGGGAAGGCGCAATGTAAATACATTCGTTAAGTCTACCAAACCTAAGGCAATTGGGTGTGTTGCTCATCGCCGCCAGCTCAGACACTCTGTTCCCGGTGGCCAAAGCCATAAGGAAAACCGCCTTTTTTAAGAGTAAAGCAAAGTCTGCAGTATTTTGGTACAGACGAGCGTGAAGTAAAGACAAAGCTTTGTCGAGAGACCAAGTAGGCATGAGCTGACGGGGAGGTGGGCGAAGTTTAAAACAAGCTCTCATAAAACCTGTTTCTTCCGCCACCGGTATGGAAAGACCTGTCAGGTCTAAAAAGGGCACTCTAATTGTAGTTAAGTGATTTTTCAATGTTACCACCGATAAATGTTTCTGTTCAAACAGATAATTCAAGTAATTGAAAATTAAAGCCACTGACGGCACATTCTGTTCCGTTCTGACAATCCAGGAAGTAAAGGCTTGCCAATGTGAGTGATACTGACGTTTCGTAGACTGAGTACAGTATATTGATTGATTAATTTATTAGTCACATCTCTACCGTATGGTGCCAGCCACTTGGCCTTCTGAATGTCCATAATGCAAAAGTCAGCGAGGTCGCTAGGTTGCCAATCGTGTCTAAGTGGAAATACCCGACCGGGAGCGATACCGGGTCCGGGCACCACGTTTTCAATTGCTGGTACCACAACTGCGCCGGCCACAGGGGCGCGATTAGTGAGACTAAGCCTCGATAATCTCGTAGTTTGTTCACTACGTGGCACATTAGTGACGCATCTGGCGGTGGAAACAGATAGATGGAGCTCCATCTGTTCCAGTCTGTCACTAGGGCGTCTGGCCCCCCTGCCGGCGTTATCGACCGGCGGGTGAGGTATAGAGGGAGTTTGTGAGTCTCCTCGGACGCAAAAAGATCCACTTGTGGATGGGAGAGCTCTGCAATCATTAGGTTGAAAATGGGTTGCTTGAGCTCCCATTCTACTGTTGTGCTCTGTCTCCGGGACAGAGCGTCTGCCCAGACGTTCGCTACGCCTGGGAGATGAGATGCGTGAAGGTAAATTTCTAGTCTGTTGGCTAGAGTAAAAATCTCTTCCGACACGTTTAGCAACCCCCTGGACCTCGTTGATCCTTACTTCTGAATACAGTGAACCGCATTCAGATTGTCCATTCTGAAGGCCACCGACTTGCCCCGTAATGCCGGGCCGTGAGCCTGAAGGAAATACAAGGGGATTAGTAATTCTTTGACATTGATGTGAGAGATTTCTAAGTGGGACCAAAGCCCCTGACCCTGGTGCCCCTGATTTGATTGAAATCCCCAACCTATTGTGCCTGACGCATCCGTGTCTATCCATACCGTTGGTGGAGGAGAAATCCATGACATTATTGAGTACAACGTTTCCCTCTTTGCCCAGACCGCTAGTAAGGTGTGGATTAATTTCGGGATGGGCCATAATTTTTCCGCCGGTAAGAGCGGGAAATATTTGTTGCCTTCCAATATTAGTCGTTTTACTTTCAACCGGCCCAACTTGACAGTTAGTTGAATCCAGTTGAGAGAGCCGACCAGAGATTCCCAGACCCTTCGCGTCGTAGTCAGACTGTGAAGAAACATGAACAGTTTCCTGCGAAACCTGTTGCGATTGTCCACACTCTGACTCAGAGTGAGAGCGGCTGTGTCCCAGACCAGCCCTATCCACTGAATTACTCGTGAGGGAACAAGGTTTGACTTTACCAGATTTACCTTGAAGCCTAGAGTTTTGACATGATTTAAAATAATATTGACATGTTTTATGCATAAATGTTGTGTCTCTGCCACCACCAGCCAGTCGTCCAGATACCACAACACTCTGATCCCCTGTTTTAACAATGGCATCAGGGCTTGCCGGACTAATTTCGTGAATAATCGAGGTGCTAGGTTCAAACCGAACGGCATCCTTTGAAAAACAAAATTTTGGTGCCTGATCCTTAACCCTCCAGCCCCGGGGGCTATAGCTTATGACTGTACTCCTGTACCGGGGGTTTTGAGGATTTTTTACCTATGTTAACTACTCTGTAAATGAATGAATATTGCATGTAATGTTGTGAATAAAAAAAAATAATGTTCCACAAACCTTCCTCTGTCGAATGGCGTTTAGTAGAGGTCTCTAGCCCCTCTGGTTGCATAATGGTGAGCGCGGGAAGACGAGTGCTTTTTTATGCAGGAATTTCCTCACGCGTCCGAAAGCGTCGGCCCGCCCTGGCTACGACGCACCTAGCCGCTCGCCGCGCCAAAGTATTTATCTCCCTTAGACGATTTTAGTGTTTGATATTGAGAATGTGATGTTTATTTGATATTTTCTAGTTATTTTGAGGCCAATTATATAAAATATGTTTATTAGGGTATCAATTTCACTGATATTGGTAATTTTCACTCGATACCGTACATTTTATTAGTAATTGAGGTAGGTTATTGTTGTATTAGGCACTGATTATTCGTTATCACAGGTGTTTATTATACTTTGGCCATCAAATCTTAGGTCTTGTGTCACTTTCACTTTGACAAATATGCTTTAGAGAGTGTCACTGTCACTGATAATGCTCATTTTCACTCGATACCGTACATTTTATTAGTAATTGAGGTAGGTTATTGTTGTATTAGGCACTGATTATTCGTTATCACAGGTGTTTATTATACTTTGGCCATCAAATCTTAGGTCTTGTGTCACTTTCACTTTGACAAATATGCTTTAGAGAGTGTCACTGTCACTGATAATGCTCATTTTCACTCGATACCGTACATTTTATTAGTAATTGAGGTAGGTTATTGTTGTATTAGGCACTGATTATTCATTATCACAGGTGTTTATTATACTTTGGCCATCAAATCTTAGGTCTTGTGTCACTTTCACTTAGTTATATGATTTGTAAACGTTTTATATACAATTTATTGTGTCTTTTTTCACTGATTTATATATTTCTATAGGTTCTAATCATATGAATGTCACTTGGTATATACATATGTGTCACTTTCACATATTATTATGGTGGAATTGTATTTGTATCAATTTTCTCATAATACTTGACTTTTTTATTATAATACATTGGTTTTCTTCCACTTTTTGCCTATATATAATTATAGTGTACATATTGTCATTTTATTTGGCAATTTCAGTATGATTATTAGAACTCCTGCTTGGTGTGGTAAGCAGCGAAGCACCCTACAGCACAGAGTGCCACCTTGCACTCCACACACTCCGTGGTTGACTTTTTACCTGGGTGCGGCCTCACCCTGCTGTGGTAGCAGACATGGCACCGCTTCTGATTTGTTCTTCCTGCTGCATTCTGAGGAAAGAAACCAAGCTGGTGCCTAAGCAGGTATGGAGCAGACTGCAAGCGGTCGATAACGGCGGGCCCAGGATGTGCCACTGCCCTCTGTGGCGTAGCATACTTCTCCAGGAGCCCCGTCAACACCTGCTTTTGGAACCTCCGCAGGCTATTGAACTTCAGGGGTGGGTTCTCATTCCGAAGCCTGTATATATTATAGGCATTCAGAATTGACATGTCCACCATATGCAGAAAGAACTTTTTGTACCATCTGCACGAGGTACGCAGGCAGTCAATGAAGCCTATCTGCATGTCGGACTTGTCCACCAGCCTCATGTTGACATTGTAGTCCAGGACAGTATCAGGCTTGGTCACCCTGGCCTGGGTGCGGCGATCCACCTTGCCAGTCTCCACCATTTCCCCCTTGTGGATGGTGGTCAGGAGGTTGACCTTCCGCTGGTCGTGCCAGTGGATAGCCAGAATGGGCCCCGACTTCTTCCTGAAGACATCACCTTTTTTGGTCTTTGCAGGGAAAGTTGGCATGCCCTTCCTTTTCCCTCGTACTGTGCCTACAGTCCCTGTCTTGCGCTCATGCAGGTACTGTGAGAGAGTGGGGGACGTGGAATAGTTGTCCGTGTAGAGGACGTGATTCTTATGGAAGTAGCGGTCCATCATGGCTTGCACCACTGCTCCGCCAAATCCAATGAGGGGGTCCACAAGCACGTCCCCTTCCTTCCCGCTGTACACCAGGAAGTCCAGGACATAGCCAGTTGTGCAGTCGCACAGCACAAAGAATTTTATGCCAAAGCGATGTCTTTTGGAGGGGATGTACTGCCGGAAGCTGAGTTTTCCCCGGAACAGCACAAGAGACTCGTCAATGACGACCTTGCGGAAGGGCTTGAAGTAGGAGGTGAAGCGGTCTCGCATCATCTCATACAACGTCCTAATCTTCCACAGCTTGTCTGGGCGGTGGACGTCGGTGTTGGTGACAAGATGGAGCGCTGCGAGGATATCAAGGTACCGGTCGCGAGCCATATATTTCCCGAAGGCAGGGGTTGAAATCAGATCATTGGTGATCCAATAGTCAGGCAACCTATGCTTCCTGACATGAGGCATTAGCATGGTGAGTGCCAGGAACACCATGAATTCTTGATGAGTCACTGGGGTCCACTTCCTCATATGGCCCTTGGTCACCTTGCCCAAAAAGTGTACCTGGAATTGGTGCTGCTTGTTTGTCTCTTTGACAACATAGCCTACCACCTCCTCATCAAAGAATGCCTCAAATAGTTTGTGTGGTGGAGCATTGGGGCCTGCAGGAAAATTGGGGGTAATGCCTGAACCCTCCAGTGCCTCATCAAAAGCTGGCACATCAGGGTTGTATCCATCCCCATCAACTACGTCTTGCCACTGAAAACGTAGAATGGGTCTTGTCTACGCTGACGAGGAGCTCCAACTGGTAGCCCAGTACGCCCACGGCCAACTCGGGAGGCGCGCGCCCTAGGGCGGCGGCGAGGGCGTCGGCCAGGGCGGCGGGCAGAAAGACGGGCAGCACGAAGCCGGGCCAAGCGGGTGGGTCGAGGGTCGTCGATGTCCATATAGTCATCGTCATCGTCAGAGTGGTCATCTTGCCCTGACGGTGGACCTATGTAATCATGGCCAGAGTCTTCAGAGCGGTGCCCTTCATCATCAGTGGCCCCCACATAATCTGGCGGGGAACCAGTGATGCGTGGGCGGCGTGCGGGTGGGCGAGGTGGGGAAGGAGTGACAGGTGAGGCTGTGTCCTCCAGAGGTCCCGGGCTCCTTGGCCTGCGACGAGTCACAGAAAGCAATGATTCAGTTTCACTAGGCCCAGGTATTGGTGATGCGACCTCAAATACTTCTGCAGGAAGACATGTTGAAGGCGGGAGAGGTGGGGAGGACCGTGGGGAAAGTTGCGGGGACGTATGGCTGGGGCCGGCAGGGGTGGACGCCGCCGCGGGAGCCTCAAACAAAACTCTCTTACTTTTCTTCATTTTCTTAGTATATTTTCTACCTTTCCCCTTTTCGGCAGCAGTATGTCTCCTGTCGGGGGACCTAGGAGGCAAATAGGCCGAAAGTGGGGGGTCCTCAACCCTTGGCAATGGTGGGGGTGGTGGGGAAGAATGCGGGGCATCCGGGTCATCTTGGGTGGCGTGGGTAGATAAGGGAGACAATGGCGGTCGAGAAGGGTCACCACGCTGACCCTCACTCACAGCCTCATCCTCACCAACTATTTTAGCTTGTTCCCTAGCTGCCGCGGCCGCCTTTTCAAGTATTTTTAACTTGTAGAAATGGAGCTTGAAAGGCGATTTACCTGGGGAAGGGCTTGGAGTCGTGTCACTTATGCGAAATTTTGTTTGTGACCTTGAACTCTCCCACTCACTCACTCTCGCAAGTTCACTTTCTTTAGGTAAACCAGCTTCCTCAACAACTGGTACATCACCTTCATCACTCTCATCACTCTCAAATTCTTTCGCAAATCCCAGGAATTGTTCTTTATCACTCTCATGGCCATAATCACTCGACTTATAATTACTCGAGTGGTCACTCACTTCTTCATCAATCTTATGCTTGGCATCAGCTTTCTCATAAAGTCTCAAAGTCGTCTCAATACCTCCGGGAGATAACACATTTAGGCGATGGCGTCGGGGTAAGGCACGACGCACTATCAAGGGCGTCGTAGGAAGCACGATGTCGGACACGGCGGAATCACTATTTGGTGTACTGTCCATGATGGCGTCGGGGTAGATACTGTTGTTGTGGCGTCGTTGACGCCGGGTGGCGCCACCTACCGCCCAATCATCACAAAATGTGCGCGCGGCTTTCGAAAATCAAGCACGAAAGCAAGGGGCGTACATGAGGCCATCCGGGTTGCGCGGGCCGAGTATGTTATGGGCGTATATGAGGTCATCCGGGTTGGAGGGGTTAAGGCCAAAAACCTTTGAAATCTTTTGTTCACCGATACGTGCCAATAGGCGTCTGTCAGGTCTAGTGAGCACATCCAACCTCCCGGCGGAAGTGTTAGCCTGATTTGGTGCACAGTTAACATAATGAAAGATTCGTTGTGAATGTGAAGGTTCAGGTAAGACAGGTCTACGACCGGCCTCATCTGAACACTGTCCCTTTTGGGAACCAAAAATAGTTTGGACGTGAATACAGGGTAATTTGGGGTCACCGGGATGATGACATTCTTGACAATCATTTCCTGGACCAGTGACTCCACCTCTAAAGAAACAACATTCGCCGTTGTCGGCTGACGTAAGCGAGGTCGCCGGAGCCACCGCCAAGTGATGCCTTTGCGAGCCACCATCCGTGCCCAAGTGTTTAATGGCCATGCCTGGTGACACGTTCGGAACGACCCAGTTAGCAGACAAGGGTTCGCCGGCTGTACTACCCTCGGGTCCTCCGGCCTTAAAGTTGGCACCGGGAGTGAGAGAGACTTTAGTTTTTTGATGGTGGGGTTGATGGTGCTGGACGCTTCGCCGGCTGGCTGGTGCTGGCCGATGACTGGCCCTGACCTGGCTTATGCTGGCCGGGTCCTCTCTGACCTGAAAACCTACCCTGTTTATGCCTGTACTGACCCTGGGAGGAGTGGGAAGATTTAGGCGGAAGAAAGGGTTTAGATCCCCCTGGCTGAGCTTTAGTAGTTGGCCTGGGTTTGGGAAAGGTAAATGTAGGTTTCTTAGAAGGGGTGGAACTATGCTTAAAAGCTTGTGCCATATTGAACACCGTTCTCCACACTTCAGGGGACATTAGAGAAGGAGTAAGCACTGGTGACATGACCACCTGATTCGCAATGCGATCAGGTAGCTTGCGAACTAAAGACATTCTGAGATCTTGTCTTGCTCGTACCGCCTCAAGCAAGGCGGTGCGTATGTCACCTAAGGATTGGATTGACGACTGGAGGAGCAGTCGCCGGGACAATTCAACTGATCTTCTGGCATCCGCATCTGCGATTGCCTGAGTAGACCGTAGTAAAGACTTAGCCACCTGTTGAGACACTATATATTGGGAGAACAGGCGAAAAGCTTTCCCCCTGAGCCTAAATTCTCTGTCTAGGTGAGTAGGGGTAGGGGTAGTGAAAGGGTCTTTCAGCTCACAAAGATTAATTTTAGGGGCAGCTAGGAAGGAAAACAAAGCTGACGGGACTCCGCCTGCAGACCCTACAGGCATGGAGAACCACGAATGAGTATCTTGAGGGATCTGGTGAGAAGATTTCGAAGTAAATGTCGTTGCAAAGTTTTGAGCCTCTATTTCCCAATCTACCCAAGGTCCTGGACCCAACTGCCCCACCTTCAAAACAGGATTAGCTGCTTCGTCTGTGACGGTCTGTAAATCAAGTTCAGGAGTGAGAGCTGACAAAGTCTTAATATCGTTAAACCCATCTAGCTTAGACCAGTCTGAAAATAGCTTTGAAGCTGAGGCAGGGGGTAAAGCTGGCTTAGTAGCATACAGAAAATAGTCCTGGTGATAATAACTAGGTATAGCCTTAATGTTTACATCTAGTACATTTCCCAAATTATCCAAGGCCCTTAATTTCTTTGATTTGTTGCCTTGGATGACCCACTCACTCGGTACTGGGAGCTCCCCTGACAAGGTAGGCTGGGCCAACTCTGGTTTAGTGGGGGTCAAAAGGACCCAAGACTCGTCTGGTCCATAAAGCAAGGGCATAGCTACCTTTCTAACAGGTGCTTTGTCTAGAGGGGGTGGATTAACATCCGTGATGACCCTGACATTGGAAGTTGTTAATGCCGCCGTAGCAGGCTTGGTAGCTACTGATGTTGACATAGTGGGAGGGTTAGGGATCTTAGATAAGACAATCGAAGTCATCAGAGGCCGTACCGTAGAACTTGTCGTGGGAGCCCCCAAGTCGAACGTGGGGGCCTCCTGTTGTTGGCCAAAAAATCTAGATAAAGCCTGAGTAAGCAGCCCATTAATTTCTTGCGCAGTAACAAATTGATTTGAAGATGAACTTACAGGTGAATCATTAATATCCTGCGCGGCGTCTAAGCCTGAGCCTGACTCTTGCCCTTCCATTTCCGAAATTATTGAAACTTCGTCTTTCTCTTCCTGAGAAGATCCCTCCGAAGCCGGGGTACCTTGCTGCCAAGACAAGTCAGGAATAGAGGATGGGATCGCCGCGTCCCTGTGGACATCAGCTACTGTGTGACCCGTTTGAGTCGAACGTGGGTGGTCGGGTCCTGGCTGAGCAAAACGCCAAACCCCGAGGCCTTGGCCTACACTTTCTTGAGAGTCAGACACATTATCCCGACTTGAACCCCCTGAATTTTCTAATTCCAGGGTCAAGATATTTATAGGTAAATCCTCTTTAAGGACAGGCACCTCACTGGACCCCTGAGACCTAACACAAACTCTGTCTGGGGTAGAGGTATGAAGAGAGGTACTAGGAACTTGTGAATGTAGGGAGGACTTCTTTTTATGTGAATCCTTTTTGGAGGATTTATGGCTACGATGTGATCGTGAACTACTCTTAGATTTCGAGGAATCATCGCCGTGACCACTGGTGGAACTTTCCGTCCTACTCTTCTTACTCGCCGGTGAAGAGGCAAGACTAGATGACTGTTGTCTGAGAGGTGACCTGGACCGAGATCTCGCCCGAGATGATGAGGCGGATGCCGGAGGTGTAGGCTCTCGTGGACGTTTGGGTGTAGCTGCAGAAGATACCGAACCCTGACCAGTCTCCGCCGGTGCATGACTCGTGACTCTAGAGGAACGTTTAGGGGGAGGGTGTTCAAATAATAACTTATCCCAAAGAGGGACGTTATCACATTGAAGTGATTTATGAGCAACAATCGTAGTGTATGCTGACATCTGTTGCCTTACTTCTCGTAACGCTACTGCTGCGGTCTTATCATTATCGCAAAGGACTTTTATCGCTAATTGGGAGCAAAAAGAACAATTACGCATAACCCAGAGACCCCTTGAACGGTCTAGACATTTAACACACCTTATGCAAAGGGTATGCGCAAAAAGAGGGATACCAGCACAAGCAGGGGTAGTGCATAAAGCAAAGACTGGGGCCACGGTAGCCATGACAGAGACTGGTGTGGAAACTACCGCCGGGTCTGTATTGGTCCGCCGGAGCCTAGCTCTGGAAAAAAATAAAATTTCCAGGAATTAATGCTCATAAGGTTAATCCAACATGTTCGCACACAAGTGTTAATAGCCCACCGGATAACGAGATGTGATGACACAACGAACACAGCTCGCTATGCGGCGGGGTTTCAGAATATCTAAACAAATCTTTTGAAGAAAGTGAAGAATACCCTCTGACATAATATCGGTCCAGCATGGCGATTATAGTCTTTCTGGTGGTGACTGTCTCAAGATTCAATAATGGAACAAAAACAACCCCCCATAAAGACGCCGGCCCTTGAAATATTTTTTGTATAATAACACAGGGCAGGCTGACACGAGATCTGATTTCTAACGAATTGTCACAAAAAGATCGCCGTAAAAATGAAGGCGGCGATACCTAAATGTATCACTGAATTAAGTAGTTAAATCGAAAATGAATTTGAAAATTCCTTATTCCCTCCAACTAGGAGCACCCGCCGGGTGTGAAAAAACGATTTTTAACTCTAATTGAACCTTCAATTTATACAAACAGTATTGCTTAAGAATGGAATGGTTAATTCACTGAATGACTTAATAGATTATCCCACCCTTCCAAGGTACACCCGCCGGGTGAGATGTCAAACGTTAACCCCATAAGTTCCTGTCCCCACATCTTTGTAAAAGATCGCCGGGTAGGAAAGCCCTTAACAACAGCTAGGTTTTTCATGTGGTTTTTGTAAAACCTGGTAGAAAAACTACATAACGTATGTTCGCAAGAACAAAGTTTTATAGATGGGAACAGCCAGTCCGCCGGGAATCAAAATGGGCCTGAAACCAGGTACCAACAGAGACGCAGTCCTGGCGAGCCACAGACACCTCATCGCCGGGGACACAAACCTGTGTTAAAAACCATGTGTGGCCTAACACGGCTCTCGGCCGGGGTTTATCAAGGTGAAACCGAGAAAAAACCCGCCGGAAGGACACCCACCCTGATCAGACACCATCTGAACGAACACTGTACACGAAGGAAGCCACGCACGACTAACCTAAGAATACAATAATAATCCGTGGAATTAGCCAATACACAACTAAACCAGGAAACAAACATAGTCCGAGGAATTAGCCAATACACAACTAAAACCCGGACACACATGGCACAGTAGGGTATATTTATACATAATAAACAATAACACTTGTACATGTGGCAAAACTACGAGCGGCTGGCTAGGCCTAAGTAGACGGAATAGGAAAAGTTGAAATATACACAAAACACTGGGAATATCACAACAGGAACCATCGCCAACACACCACTGTAGAAAAACTTCCGACAAAGGGAAGACTGACTCGGAACCCAGAAAAAACTTCACTAAGTGAAGAAAATAACGCAGGGAACGTCAGAAGCAAAGCTTGCCTCATCAGAAAGATAAAAGGCAGCATTATTAACGCGTAATGAAAGCCGCCTGCACCACAAGCTAACCAACTGTGAAAAAGTTCACATGTCCACAACAGGACCACGAGGGTACGTCCGAAATAGACGCCCCAAACACACGACTCCAAATACACTGCACTGCGGGCAACCAGCCCAGGACACTCCTGCTACGCATATCCTAACCTTACTCGATACATCCCGGAGTAAACAAATGAGAAAAAACTCACTAGGGACGCAACAAATGCGGAACCAGCGGAGCGTGGGGAGACACGTCCGGGCAGGCTGAGCGCAGAGCAGAGAAGGAGGAATGACGCCTGAATCAGCGTCTGGTCAGAGATCCACACAAGTACATCCACGATATGATGGAAAGCTTATTAGATAGTTATTCTTATTTTCTTTTTGTTTTTATTTTTTACGAAGTTTTTTCGTAGTGAGAACCCAATTCATAATGACTGAAGCCATGAGTGAGGTCGCGTGCGCTCATGATGAAGGCTCCTCAGTTTTTAAATGCTCTGCGCGGTAGATTCAAACTACGGCGGATTAGTGTTTGAAGAGGATGCCTTATGTAATAGGCATGTTCGTCAATGATGGAGGGGCCACTAATAAATATATATATATATATATATAGATTTAGGGTATATAAAAATCACGTTAATAATTAAGTTAGTACAATTTCATCTCTCAGAGAGAGAGAGAGAGAGAGAGAGAGAGAGAGAGAGATTTGATTTGATTGTTTTATTGAGAAAAGTACAAATGTTACACAAGTATCATAGTTACATTATCTCAAAAGGGCGAAGGTGCATACGCAATCTTCACCCTATTTCTGGCTTAAACTATGTCATTACATATATAGTTAGATGAGTAATACATTGATATTGAAGATTAATTTTAACACTACCTAAGTTTAGTATATACAGTATTATAATAAAGACATATCTAAAATACATGAGTCCCCGTTATAGACCTTGATCAGATTGTGTTTTGTTTTTAAACACGCATGCTGTCCCACAAGACCCCCAACTGAGCCCCGACCGTGTTAATCCCTCCTTAAACATCCTAGAGGGACCCTAACCGTCGTGACCCAGTCACCAGACCCCAGCACCCAAAACATACAGCCATACAGATTCAGATTCAGATTCAGATTCATATCATTTTATTTCCATAAAATAATATTCGGAGGGAAGGTGCAAATAGTCCTCCGGGAGGGATGTGCCGCATATCCAGAGGTACTTGTACATCAAGCCATTAGCCGAGAATATTGAGGACAATACAGCAGTATGGTTAGGGAGCGTAGGTTCGCTGACCCAGGGTGGCTTGTAAGGCACCACTAGAATGTACATGTGTTTAGTTGGAGAGCATAGCTACACATCAAATTATATGTTTTATAATTTTACATTCTTTTAAAAGGTTGTACATAGTTCCACTGTTGAACATCCATATTATCTGTTTAGTTACATTTTCAATTGTATTATTTCTATATTTTATTAAAGTTATACATTGCAGTATATAATGTTGAAGGATGTGAGATCTTGGCCTATTGCACAGCCTACAACTCCTATCCTTCTCTGCAGTATTAATGCCTAATTCCCAGTAATATTTGTAGCCTAGTCTTAACCTAGTACATACAGAATCTTTCCACTTACTTGTAACATTCCCATAATTGAATTTAGTTTTATCTACCACCTCTCTGTAATGATGCATGGTGGCACTAGGCCTGGCTATATACTTACACTCGATATCTCTAGCTTCTTTTACTTCTTGACATTTCTTTATTTTGTTTTTTACCTGTTTCAAAGATAGGGTACATTGGACATCAATTTCCATTTTTTCAGTCGCATTTTTAGCTATTATATCAACTTTTTCATTATAGGTAATCCCTGTATGTGATGGTATCCATGAAAACACAATTTTTCTCCCTTTTAATTGGAGTTGATGTACAATATTCCGGCATTGGATAACAATATTTTCGTATACTGGTGTTTTACAGTTTAGGCTCTGCTGTCAACAAAGAAGCTTACATCCCCTTCTCCTCCTTCGATTTCTTTAAGTCCATATAATATCGCATACAATTCAGCCTGAGTTGATGATATATTATCGCTTAGCCTATAATTATATTCTGTTTCTAGCCACATGTTGCAGTCTTGCATGTAATCTCTAATTAAAATCCCACAACCTGCCCTACCATTTTCCATTACCGACCCATCACAATAAACATGTGCTACTTTACCAGTGTACGTTTTGTTTATTCTCTCTTCATAAATGTTTCTTAACCTAACAAGTGCGCATGGGGGTAATTGGAAACGTCCCCCTGTGCTGACGTATTTGAGGTGTTTCCGTCACTAAAATATTCATTGTACCATTAATAGCATTAATACTTATCCATATGCGCCTATTATGGGTTGATTATAAAGGTATTAACCTGAAACAACAATAAAACGAGTGAAAACAGCGTTTGGATGGTCAAAATCGGAGATATAGCCCGCGAGTTGTATAATGTATGGGTGAGGCAACCTGCTTTCCCGCCAATTTCCCCCAAGGCCACTGAGACACAGTCGATCGATACTCTCTCTCTCTCTCTCTCTTGCACTCGCTTGCCATCAGTGATGACAACACCCTGCTTGCAACTCGCTAATGTTAGCACGAAAATATACCTCAGAATAAGGGAATAACAGGGAAAATAGGTGATAACTGAAGGAGAGGAGGAAAGTGGGGAAGGAGGGGAGGTAGAGGACTGAGATTTTGCATGGCCCAGGGGCCAAAAAAAAATAAAAAAATAAAAAAATATATATATTTTTTTTTTTTTTTCGATGTCAAAAGTTGATTTTTTGTTTTACTTACTCTCAAGAGTCTCCCCGCAGTCCGCCGGGGGAACTCTTAAGAGTCTCCCCGCAGTTCCCGGGTTAATTCTATTGTATTATACATGTTCCTTTTCTTTTGTAATGGCATAATATCTAAAATTACGTCTTTCTCCTCCCATGGTGGAACAGGTTGTTCATTTTCGTAATTAATACAGTTGTTTATTAAATCATAATGTTGTATTTTGTTCACCAAATGTTTCGTATATCCTTTTTTGCCTTGTCTCCAGAAGGTGCGAGTATTATTCATGCAGTCCTATATGTCTTTCAGTAGTTCGTTGCCACCTTTTAATCTTACATGTCTAATTGCTGCTACAATATTAGTTTGTTCTACTCTATGTTTAATGCTCGGTAGCATTGTTTCAAGCTTCATTGCATCAATCATTGCATTTTTTGGGCAGTTTAAAATAATTCTCATAGCCTCGTTTTGTAGTTTTTCAAGTTTATCGAACCTTCCTTCATCAAGGCAAAAAAGGACAGGACTGGCATATTCAATGACTGACCTAATAGTACTAATGTACATCATTTTTAGTACAGGAACACCGACACCGTTACCACTCCAAGCTAAGGCTCTCAAGGGTTGCATTCGTGCCTTACATTGTGTAGTTATATAATTCACCTCAGCTTCTTTAGCTTCTGCTGTATAACCCACATACATACCCAAGTACTTATAACTATTTACTCTTTCTATATTCATGTTATTTATTGTTAGTTGCTTGTTAGTTCTTGCTCGACATTGAAATTTTGTTTTATCTTCATTTACTATTAATCCTAGTTCCTGTGTTAACTTACCAAATTTAGTCAGCGCCTGTTGCATTTTATCAACCGTTTTGCTTTGTAGCATAATATCGTCTGCATAAATTCTAATTTTAACCCCATCGGCTAATTTTAGACTTGCAAGTCTATTCAATAGTACATTGAACAACATTGGACTTAGTACCCCAACCTGTGGTGTCCCTAAGTCCAAACTACCTTCTTCAGACAATGCTCCTTGATAAGAGACTTTAGCCCTTCGGCCATGTAAATAGTCTCCTATCCAATGAAGCATCCTTCCTGACACCCCCATACCTGCTAGTTCATCCAGTATAATTTCTCCGTTGGCTTTATCGAATGCACCCTTGAGATCGACAAATGCCCTGCAGTAGTCAGCATCGTGTGATAGGCACTTGATGACGGCATCAGTAGTTCCTTTACCTTTGATGAACCCATATAAATTATTACTTAATTTACCTCCTATAACATATTGCAATCTTTCTAAAAGCATTCTTTCCATCATTTTGCAAAAACAATATGTTAAAGAGACTGGCCTAAATCCTCCTCCAGGCTTAGGGATGGGAATAATGATAGCAGTTTTCCATGCTCGGGGTAATCGACCCTCTTGATAACTCATATTGAATAGATCAAGTAGTGGACCATTATCAATGCTTGCCAAACAGTTTAATATATCATAGGTTACTCCGTCCTCCCCAGGGGCTGTACATTTCCCATGTTTAATAGCTCGAAGTAGTTCATCCCTAGTAAACATTACATCAGTGTTATCCCCTGTATTTAAAACTTTAATAATTACTTCTCTCCTGTCCCCTTCCCATTTATTTACTGCCTCTTTGATTTCCTGAGGTATACTGTCTTTGCTTGACGCGAGTGACCATTTCTTCATTAGCTCGTTAGCAAATTTTTCAGGAGTCGGGTGTGCCACATTATCGATTTTCTTTCCTTTAATTTTTTTAACCTCTTTCCAAATATCACCTATATTTTTACTATTTCCGATATTATTTGTAAAATTCGTCCAATACTCCCTTCTAACTTCTTTTCTAGCCTCCCCGCAAATTTTTGCTGTCTCCAGCAACGTGTTTTTTTGCTTCGTCCTCCCTTCCATCGTTTACCCATTTTCTATGCGCGACCTTGAGCATTTTGTTCCAACCTTGGAGGACTTTATCGTGGGCATATTTATTATTGTTCGGCCGTTTTCTTTTCTTTGTCGTCTGAACATTACGGCTTAATGAGGTTTCTATAACTTTAATCATGTCATCATAGAAAGATTCAATTGATGTAGGATGATAATTACTGTACCATTTTTTAATATATTCAATACAGTTTTGTATATCGTCTTTTGGAAGCCTTATTTTTTTTCTATTGGCCCCGAAAGCTAGTTTCCCTAGTGGAATTTTAATATCAAGAGCAAAATGATCACCGAGTAGTTCAGCCTCTACTACGCAGCTTCCATCCAGCCCTTGTCCATTTAGTATAAAAGCGTAGTCGAGTCTCCCTCCCTCAATATGGGTTGCTTCTTCCGATCCTAGTAATTTAATGTCTTGGTAATCTTGTACAAATTGATAAAATCTTCTACCATTCGTATTTATTTTCCCGTCGAATTCAAATTCATTATATCTAGCGTTTAAGTCCCCAGCGACAAGAGTAACCCCCATTATACAAACTACAGAGCACTGGCATGAAAACAGTTTTGTGATATATATACGTTAACGATATTAAGGGTACCTTCTTTTAAATATAGTTTTACTGAGACTGTTTCGATCCCCTCTGATTTCATGGGCGCCTCTATTAATTCTGAGGGTATGGAATTTTTTACATATGTGGAAACTCCCCTTATATTATCATCTGAAAATAATTGATATAGTTTATACCCATTGAGTTTTATTATACTACCATTCCTATCCCCAGTTTCCTAGAAGAATTACGTCAGTGTCGAACTTTGTTACATAATAATGAACATCGTGCATTCTACCACCTAAGCCATTCACGTTCCATATTATGATGTTTATGATCCATTATGCTGATCAATGTCCATTGATCCAACAGTCAGCTCTACCATATATTTAGTAAACTTATCTAAGCATGCTTGGATTTCTGTCCACCCCTCTACCACTTTTCTTTTTATTTCTTCATTATTGCCGTTTTTTGCAAGAATTTGTTCTACGCTGCTTAGCCCATTCTCCATAAATGTATGTTGTTTCAATTTCACTTCTTTCCCTTGTATATTTACTTCACAAGTTGTTCCGTTTTCTGTAGTTACCTTACTGTCCTGGGTTTTGGTTTCCTTCATTTTCTGATTTCTGGTGTTAGTTTGTTTTTCTGGACTTATGATTTCCACTTTACTTTCTCCCACTTTGTTGTCGCCATTTACTGTTTTTCTTGTAATTTTATATACTGTTTTTTCTAAGTTTTCTATTCTATTTCCCAACTCACGGATAAACTTGAACATTTCCTTTGTTTCCTGCCACAGGACCCAGGACCCAGATTCACTAACGGTCGTACGATCCGAAAACTCCCTTACCGTTCCCTTACGTCTCAACGCTGGTATTCACGAAGCGTCGTAGCGGCCATCTTTGATCGTAGGAAGCCCCTAAAATCCCCTTTCGCAAAGGGTGGTGCAGACCACCCTTACATGAATTTGACCCGGATATAGGTACACAAATATCGATAACACAACCCGCGACCATAACAAATTCGTCTGCAGTATAGCTCTTTATGACACACTAAGTCATTATTGAGGCAATAATAGCGCAATATGATTGTTAACCCTTCCTACCCGGGCTGCCTTAGGTAAGGACAGCGCGGCTGAAGGGCCGCAACCCGGTATGCCTTTTGTAAGGCATTTGCTTGAAAGCGTGCTTTAAAATTCGCGCGGGCAAATTTTACTTTGCGGGGGCGATCGTAGCGCCACCAAGCCTCAACTACCACTCTTATCAGTTCCTACGTTGCCGCCATTGAGAGCTACAGCAAAAAAATGAATTCCGACGCGTCCGATACTGTGCAATCTCCCGCGCGTCCCAGTGCTACCCCGCTTGCAACATCTACACATCTGCCAACCGAGAAGAAAAGGAAAGTAAGGAAAGTGAAACGTTTGCTAAGTGACAGTGCAATACACCGTGCACTTTTCAACCAGGATTTGAGCAGTGGTGAAAGCTCTGTGGACAAAAACCTCTATATTCAGAGTAGAAGTGGGAGCGAAATTGACGATTTTGTGGGATTTGGTGCTGATGACAATGTGGATTTATTTGAGGGGGGTGATAGTAGTGATGATCCTGATGTGGAAGTGGTGGAGGAAGGTGCTATTGAAGTACCAAGTGTGCTAGAGCCAACCCCTTCGCCTAGTTTCGTAGGTCAGGGTAGGCCTAGCCCTACGCCAGGACCTTCCCCTTTGCCTGCCCGTACGCCCTTGAAAGTGGGTAAATACTTCTATAAGAAGTCTTTAGTGAAAAGTGCAGCCAAGAAAGCACGCAGGGATGCAGAAAAAGTGAGGGAAGGCGTAGATAGTGAGAGTGACGCCGACCCAGGCCTAGCAACCACCCGCATTCCTTTGTCACGACGCCTCGACCCGGGACGCCGGGAGGGCCACCCACAGCCCTCAGCTTCATCTGTCCCTCAAGATGACCAAAGGGCCTCTACAAGTGCGCCATTGGCCTCCCGCAGTGTGTCACCACAGGCCCCGCATCGTAGGTCATTATTTCCTGCGGAAAAGTCCCCGGCTAGCCGCAAAAGGAGCCCAACTCCCGAGGCCGAGGCTCCCATTGCTCAACCTCCCGCAGCCCCACGCCGCCGACGCCCGGTCTATTCTTCACCAGAGTTGTCTCCTGAAGAGGATGCTGACGACCCCAACATTGCCCCAGATGACCTGACGTCGCCTGAGGAAGAGGAAAACGAAGAGGAAGAGGAAGAGCGAGTCCCGACAAGAAGAGTCAAAGGACCTCGAGGTCGTGGACGTGGTCGGCCTGCCGACGCCGCTGCCCCTGGGCTTGGGCGTGCAGGGCGTCCGCCTGGGCATCCGCATGGCCAAGGGCGTGTGCCAGGGCGTCCAGGGCGTGTGCCTGCTGCAACTCCACGTCCTCGTCCTCGACCTGCTGAAATGTTTGTGTGGTCAGATGGGGCGGATTTTGTGCCAGATTTTCCTGCCTTTGACGAGGTACAACAGGGTTCTGGGGTGTCACCAGCATATCCCTGTGGCCCAAATGCCACCCCCAGTGAACTTTTCTGTGGCTTCTACGACAATGAAGTCATGGAATACCTTGTCAAAGAGACAAATCACCACCAGGCTATATGTTCAAACTTTCTTGGCAGGAAGACAAGTGCAAAGATGGTGGCATGGAGAGCTCTCACTGTGGCAGAATTATATGTGTTCTTGGCACTCACAATGCTGATGACACACATAAAGAAGCACGTTCTGGCCGACTACTGGATAACTGGCGACCTCACAACGACTCCAGCATTTGGCAAATTCATGTCAAGGGATAGGTACTTCGACATCCTCTCATATTTCCACCTGACAAATAACATGCATGTCCACGAGCCCGACACACTCTGGAAGATCAGGCAACTGTATGACATGATACGTCATCGGTTTTCCACCTACCTGATTCCATTTCAGAAGCTGTGCATCGACGAGTCTCTGGTCCTGTTCCGTGGTAGGCTGCACTTCCGACAGTATATCCCGTCAAAGAGACACCGCTTCGGCATCAAGCTCTTCGTCCTCTGCGACTGCAAGATGGGATATGTGCTCGACTTTATAGTCTACAGCGGCAAGGGTGGTGAAGTCCAGATTGACCCCCTCATTGGTTTTGGCGGCGCTGTGGTAAAGAGGATGATGGAGAGGTACTTCCATGACAACCACGTCCTCTATACTGACAATTATTACACGTCGCCTATCCTCGCCAAGTACCTCCATGACCGCAAGACCGGAACTGTCGGCACAGTGAAGGGGAAGAGGAAGGGCATGCCAGCCTACCCAACCAAAACGAAGAAGACGGACATATTCCATAAGAAGAGTGGCCCCATCCTCTCCATCCACTGGCATGACCAGCGTAAGGTCAACCTCCTCACCACATGCCACAAAGCAGAGATGGTCCCCACAGGGAAGGTGGACCGAAAAACTAAGAACCCTATCACAAAACCAGCTGCTGTTCTGGACTACAACCTGAACATGCGCCTCGTCGACAAGTCCGACATGCAGATGGGCTTCATAGACTGCCTGCGAACATCTTGCAGGTGGTACAAGAAGTTTGTCCTGCATACAGTAGATATGTCTGTCCTCAACGCGTACAACATCTACCGTTTGAGGTGTCCAGTCATCAAGTACAAGAGCCTGCGGACCTTCCAAAAGCAGCTGATACATGAGCTCCTGGTAAAACATGCGGGTACACCAGGGAGGCCACTACAAGGACCAGGCATGATGGACAGAATAGGGTGTGCCGACTTCATCAGAAAGCACCAGCTCGTCGCCCTTCCTTTCCAGGGTCCTAACAGCCGAATAAGGATGCAGAAGAGGTGCTATGTGTGCACCCGCACAACTCGACGACCAAGCAAACCCACAAAAACCACTTGGCAATGCCTCGAGTGTCAGGTGGGACTGTGTGCCGGCACCTGCTTCAATGATTTCCACACTCTGGCAAACTATTGAAGTGTAAGTGACAGTGATAGTGACACTCAATAATAATAATATAACTAAGTATAAGTGAAAGAGACACATAAGTAATAATAAGTGCCTTCAGAACAATATGAACAAGTGAAAGTGACACTAAAATATATATTCCTAACAATAAAGAAGTGAAAATTACACTATCAATTACCATAGTCCAGTATAAATAATCATAACTACTATAATAATGACTATAAAACTAAGTCTAAGTGAAAGAGACACACATAAGTAATAATAAGTGCCTTCAGAACAATATGAACAAGTGAAAGTGACACTAAAATATATATTCCTAACAATAAAGAAGTGAAAATGACTATCAATTACCATAGTCCTGTATAAATAATCATAACTACTATAATAATAACAATAAAACTTAAGTATAAGTGACAGAGACACAAATTACTTCAGAAAAATATATTTATTGAGTGAAAATATCATAATAACAATAATATATGGCATAATAAACAATAAAACACTAAAAAATCGCTTCCCGCCATAATTCAAGGTAGAGCGACGAGTCAAAACGTTCGTCGTAGCCTGGGCCGCGGGTGAGCGTTCGGACGCGGCGAGGTAAATACGCGGCAAAAGTTACCTCCACTTCCATCACCATAACTCCTGAACTACTTGAGCTAAAATGCTCTACTCAACGCCATTCTACACGGGAAGGTAAGGCGCCCATTTTGACATCTGTTTGATTATTGTAGGTACAGTAGTATATTAAGCGAGATTAGCCTTAGTTTACTTTTGTTGTGTTTTCAGCCAGATCGCCCGGATACAGCCTCCGTCCTTAACAAAGGCTGCCCGGGTAGGAAGGGTTAACTTGTGTTAAAACACCATTAACCTAACAAGTGCGCATGGGGGTAATTGAAAACGTCCCCCTGTGCTGACGTATTTGAGGTGTTTCCGTCACTAAAATGTTCATTGTACCATTAATAGCATTAATAATTATCCATATGCACCCATTATGGGTTGATTATAAAGGTATTAACCTGAAACAACAATAAAACGAGTGAAAACAGCGTTTGGATGGTCAAAATCGGAGATATAGCCCGCGAGTTGTATAATGTATGGGTGAGGCAAACTGCTTTCCCGCCAATTTCCCCCAAGGCCACTGAGACACAGTCGATCGATACTCTCTCTCTCTCTCTCTTGCACTCGCTTGCCATCAGTGATGACAACACCCTGCTTGCAACTCGCTAATGTTAGCACGAAAATATACCTCAGAATAAGGGAATAATAGGGAAAATAGGTGATAACTGAAGGAGAGGAGGAAAGTGGGGAAGGAGGGGAGGTAGAGGACTGAGATTTTGCATGGCCCAGGGGCCAAAAAAAAAAAAAAAAAATACAAAAATAAAAATATATATATATTTTTTTTTCGATGTCAAAAGTTGATTTTTTATTTTACTTACTCTCAAGAGTCTTCCCGCAGTCCGCCGGGGGAACTCTTAAGAGTCTCCCCGCAGCTCCCGGGTTAAGGCATTTAATACAAAGTATGAATATATTTGTATCCTTAATGTCTTATGACAGGCCGAATTAAGCTATGAATAGCCTACATATGCCAGCCTAGACCTACTCAAGGTTAATTGATGCACAAATTCATGTGCTGCGACAACACGTAGCCTACCATTAGTAGATTTTAACCCTCATTTATTGCGGAAATGTTTTATTCCAACTCCCCACCACTTCTGAGTTAGATTAGGGTAGCCTATTCCTCAACAAATTTGAAAGTATCACAGGAACAAAATGATGAAAAGAATTACCCTAGGCCTAGCCTAAAAAATGAATAAATAATAAACGCTGTGTGAATAATTTTGTTTAACCTAGCCTAGGCTATAACCTAGGTTTATTTTGAAAACGTTAGGGCTATTTAGGCTAGGCAAGTTAGGCCTATGTATGGTATTTTGGTTAGGCTAGCAATGCCTAGCTGTGTTAGATTAGGGTAGCCTATTTCCTCAACAAATTTGAAAGTACCACAGGAAAAAAATGATGAAAAGAATTACCCTAGGCATAGGCCTAGTCTAAACAAAAAATAATAGGCGAGCCTATATGGTGTTGTGAATATTTTTGTTTAGCCTAGCCTAGGATATAACCTAGGTTTATTTTGAAAAAGTTAGGGCTATTTAGGCTAGAAAAGTTAGTCCTATGTATGGTATTTTGGTTAGGCTAGCAATGCCTAGCTTGGTGTAGCCTAAGCATTGTAAAGTAGAAGCCTAGCAGGTTAAGATGGTGTTTGCAGGCGTACCGTCCTTATTGTTAACTAGCTGTTATTAGTCCCATGCTGGTAATATATTTGATGATGACAATAAGTCATGGGAGGTGAGGGGGACAAAGCCCCCCTCAACCTATCATTATTTCCCATGGCCAACTGTTGGATAATAGATTGAGGAGGCCTATGCTAGGCCTATTTTGAAAAGGTAGATAGGCCTTGAGGTGTTGTGAATACAAAAAAATTACCCTAGGCCTAGGCTAAGTCTGGCATTTTGGCTTGGCGTTGGCTAGAACTGCCTGTGTAGGAATAGACATAGTAAAGTCTGGCATTTTGGTTTGGCTCGCCCTGTCTAGGTGTAGACATGGTAAAGTAGAACAATATACTGTGGTTAAGGTATAAATAATACACTCCCAACTAGCCTAACATATGATTATCAATGATCAATCCGTCGAAAATCCTTTAACTTGGGCCACTAACAGGCTTCCCTGTAGCCTAGCTAGGCTAATTTCTTATCATCAATTCACAAGATACTCTATTCTTCTTCCTGCTGGCTGTGGTGGATCGAATTAGCCACTCTATTCTTCTTCCTGCTGGCTGTAGTGGATCGAATTAGCCATGCTAAACAATGACAAGCTCATAAATTAAAGTATATTAGGTTCTTCTTGGCGCTTCAGTCATGTGGGTGACATATTGTTTATTTACAAAGGCCAAGCGCCTGATTGGTCAAGAGAAGCCTCGGTGAAAATAACCTTAAGGGAGCCGTAAGGGAGCTCAACGATGCGTTCGAGAATACACCTTCCGCACTCCCTTAGGAACGATCGTAGGTTGCTGTACGACATCGCACGCTACGACCGTTAGTGAATCTGGGTCCAGATTCACTAACGGTGAATTGACATTCTCGGTGTAACATTAACTACTAACTTGAGCTGGACACATTATGTTAGAAGCATTGCTAAGAATGCCTCTAAAAAACTGGGACTCCTGTACAGAGTTCGAGAATTCTTCACTGACGAGCAGTTGGCCGTGATATATAAAAGTCATGTGCGTTCTCAGATGGATTACTGTTCACCTCTGTGGGGTGGAAGTGGAGTGGTTGCAGTGGGGAGGCTCCACCCATACCACACTTCTCGAACGAGTAGAATCAAAAGCATTGCCTCATCAACTCACTTCCTCTTACTAGTTCCCTACAATCTCTTTCTATCTATCTATCTATCTATTGCCTGACGCCGTGATCCCCGAAGGGGTGGCCACGAACGAACCACCCCCATGCACCTCTGTCCCCAGTCAGTCGACGCCCCTCCCCCCAACCAGCACCGCCTTCATTCATGTAGTTCCTCACTCCATCCTTCCACCTCATATTCGGTCTACCTCTCCCCCTCTGTCCCTCCACCTCGCTCTCGTACACCCTCTTAGTCATTCTCTCGCTTTCCATACGTTCCATATGGCCGAACCATCTCAAGTTGTTCCTTTTCACACTTTCCAGCACATCTACCTCCACACCACACCTCCTTCTTACTTCCTCATTAGTCTGTCTATCCCTCCATGTAATTCCGCACACACTCCTTAAGTAATTCATTTCCACTGCTCTCACTCTTGGTCTGAGTCTCTCAACCAACGTCCATGCTTCGCTTCCGTAAGTCAGTGTCGGGATTACCACACTGTCATGCAAGGACTTCTTCACTTCCATACTGACCACCCTATTTCTTGTTACTGCTTTTAGCGTTCCTACAACCCTCTTCCCCTGTTGTACCCTCTCCCGCACCTCTTCATCCATAGTCCCATCTTTACTCAACACACTGCCCAGATACTTAAAAGAGTTGACGATCTCCATAGCCTGACCGTTCAGCTTCACCTCACACTCTGTGACTTCACCCCTTTCGAAGACCATAACCTTGCTCTTCCCCGTATTTACCTTCAAATTCCGTTTTTCGCACACTGTTCCAAACTCATTTACCAAACATGCATTTACGTTGCATCCCTTGCATTATTCTACAGATATTTTCACAGCAATTGTTCCGAGGAACTTGCTTCAATTGTGCCGCCTCTCCACATCTTTCCCCGTAGAACTAGGGCAGCTGAGAGCGCCCATGAATTTACACTTTCTCCTCCACAATGCAGAACTTCTGCTTATCAGAATTCATTTATCCCCAGAGCTACTACTCTTTGGAATTCACTTCCCTCGAATTGCTTTCCACAAACTTACAATCTACAAATTTTTAAATCCAGTTGTTACAAACATTTTATGAATGGAGGATGCCTTTAGGCACATGGACCTTTTTGTTTTATCTGTGTTTTTCCTTCCTCCGTTCATTGTCTCTTAAAAAAAAAAAAAAAAAAAAAAAAATTAAAGGATTTTAGACGGATTGATCATTGATAATCATATGTTAGGCTAGTTGGGAGTGTATTATTTATACCTTAACCACAGTATATTGTTATACTGTACCATGTCTACACCTAGACAGGGCGAGCCAAACCAAAATGCCAGACTTTACTATGTCTATGCCTACACAGGCAGTTCTAGCCAAGCAAAAATGCCAGACTTAGCCTAGGCTTAATTTTTCAAAATAGGCCTAGGGTAATTTTTTTGTATTCACAACACCTCAAGGCCTATCTACCTTTTCAAAATAGGCCTAGCATAGGCCTCCTCAATCTATTATCCAACAGTTGGCCATGGGAAATAATGATAGGTTGAGGGGGGCTTTGTCCCCCTCACCTCCCATGACTTATTGTCATCATCAAATATATTACCAGCATGGGACTAATAACAGCTAGTTAACAATAAGGACGGTACGCCTGCAAACACCATCTTAACCTGCTAGGCTTCTACTTTACAATGCTTAGGCTACACCAAGCTAGGCATTGCTAGCCTAACCAAAATACCATACGGAGGCCTAACTTTTCTAGCCTGAATAGCCCTAACTTTTTCAAAATAAACCTAGGTTATATCCTAGGCTAGGCTAAACAAAAATATTCACAACACCATATAGGCTCGCCTATTATTTTTTGTTTAGACTATGCCTAGGGTAATTCTTTTCATATTTGTTTTCCTGTGATACTTTCAAATTTGTTGAGGAAATAGGCTACCCTAATCTAACCCAGCTAGGCATTGCTAGCCTAACCAAAATACCATACATAGGCCTAACTTGTCTAGCCTAAATAGCCCTAACTTTTTCAACATAAACCTAGGTTATAGCTTAGGCTAGGCTAAACAAAATTATTCACACAGCGTTTATTATTTATTCATTTTTTTAGGCTAGGCCTAAGGTAATTCTTTTCATCATTTTGTTCCTGTGATACTTTCAAATTTGTTGAGGAATAGGCTACCCTAATCTAACTCAGAGGTGGTGGGGAGTTGGAATAAAACATTTCCGCAATAAATGAGGGTTAAAATCTAATAATGGTAGGCTACGTGTTGTCGCAGCACATTAATTTGTGCATCAATTAACCTTGACTAGGTCTAGGCTGGCATATGTAGGCTATTCATAGCTTAATTCGGCCTGTCATAAAACATTAAGGATACAAATATATTCATACTTTGTATTAAATGCCTTAATGGTGTTGTAAACACAAGTTAACAATCATATTGCGCTATTATTGCCTCAATAATGACTTAGTGTGTCATAAAGAGCTATACTGCAGACGAATTTGTTATGGTCGCGGGTTGTGTTATCGATATTTGTGTACCTATATCCGGGTCAAATTCATGTAAGGGTGGTCTGGACCACCCTTAGCGAAAGGGGATTTTAGGGGCTTCCTACGATCAAAGATGGCCGCTACGACGCTTCGTGAATACCAGCGTTGAGACGTAAGGGAACGGTAAGGGAGTTTTCGGATCGTACGACCGTTAGTGAATCTGGGTCCTGGCCTCCTCTGAGTGGTTAAGTTGGCTCACCTGTGTGGGGTTGGTACTGCTACTCTGGCTGGCTGGTGAGGGGTCTCGGTCGTCAGCTGTTGGTACCCCTGGTCTCCTCCTTGCATGGTCCCTACCACTTCACCCTTGTGTTTGAGGAAGCTGTTTTGGTATTGCCCCTGTCTTTGGGTCAGAACGTCTTCCTCCAATCCATGGGTTTTCGTGATCAGGTGGCGGCGGTGGTTGATGGTAGCGTGGTTGATGGGACCCCCCCTGGTGTTGGTATGTCTCCCCCTCCTGGTAGCGTGTATGGGATATGTCACGGCCAAGGTCACGGCCACCGTTACTCCCAGGTTTCTTGGGACACTGGAACGACCGCACGTTGTGTTCCCCCCCCCCCACAGTTATAACAGTAAGGCACCACTCTAATGTCATTATTTATTTTGTCTCTACATTTGGCAGAGGGATGTCCTCTACCACAAAATCTGCACCTTGCATCCGCCTGGCAGGACCAAGCTTTATGGCCCCATCTACTGCAGTTCAGGCATAGGTTGACCTGTTCTTTGTATGGAGCTAAATATTTGTTACCTATGCCTGTCACAAATATTTTTTCGGGCATTTCCCCTTTCACAAGCGCTACTATTTGTGATCGGTCTTCCCCTTTTATTTGATTTCGCTTTGCCCATACAAATCGTGAATCGTCCAGGATATACGTAGGGTCAAGCCACACCGGATAGTTGAATATAATTACCTTGGTGTATTTCTCGCTGTCGTCAGGAACTTTGAGTGCGACTCCATTGTACCCCTCTGTTGTTAATAATTCTACTGCTTCTTTGCTCCCCACAGTCAGGTAGGGTCTGTGTTTTCCTTCCTTGAGAAGTGGTAGGAAGGATTTATGCTCCCTCCCTAGCTTGACCGCCCACAGTACTTTCTCTTGGAAGGTAATTTTCAAATCATGGGGGAAGAGAAGTCTAGGCTGCTTCCCTGCCATATCGTCGGTAGTTCCTGGTCTCACCTCACCCTGTGCTGCCCCCTCTCCTAGCCTCTCCACGTCCCCATCTCCTCTCTCTTTTCCACGCGCTGCTTCCTCACCCTGCTTCTCTCCACGTGTCGTCACTCTCCTTTCTTCATCCTTCGTCTGATTCGCACCATTCTTAATTTTCTTACCGTATCTTGGGTCTTCTTCATCGCTGCTCTTGTATTGAGCCTAGTTTGGTTTCCCTCTTCTCCGCTTCTCGCTCCTATTAGTCACTTGGGTGTATGGTTCCTGGGTGCACTCCATCTCAGGGTCCGTTTCATAAAAGTCTTTCTCCTGGGTGTTATTGTGCCCTTCTGCTAGCAGAGCACTGGCTTCCACATTACTATTCTCCATTGTCCCTGTTTTAAGGGCAAATGGTGTTGGACTAGCGGCAGACAGGCCGCCTGCCCACCTGCGACTTTCACTATTCACGGCAATTCAGGAGTCACGGAGAGAGCACTGTACTGTCCCGAGGTCAGAGGTCGACTGAGAGAGAGAGAGAGAGGGCAAATGGTTTCTCGCCCCCATTATCAACTTATCAGCTGATAGCGAGGGTAAAACAGTGTTGTCAAGTTCTGCCCTACCAACGGACTGTTTATGCTGAACGGAGTATAGTTCAATTGACTCGTTAGAATTACAGTACATAATTTTACACTAATATGATGAACTAATATGATTCTTTGTATTGCCTCAAATTACTTCAGAAAACACATAATGTACATTTTGTTTATGTACGCAATTGAGAAAGTTGCTAGTTTTTAAACTAAATTGTTTTTAAATATGAAAAAATCTTTTACAGACAATAGAAATAATATGCAAAATGGATTTGTCACACCTAAAAATCATACAAAAGAGGTAATATACATTGTTTTACATTCACTAGTTTGTCCTATGATGGCGGCCATCTTAGATTACTCAGCGAGTTCACTGTTAACTCAAGTAAACTTTAATCCATTGAACTAAGGAAGGTTCCAGGTGGCTTCAGTGAAAAATTCAACTTTCTGCATGTTTTTTTTGTTAAAGTTCGTTGGTCACAGGGCATAATGCTCATGTACTAAATTAGATTATAGGAAGATAAATGCTTAAAAATTTGTTAATTAAGAATAGCTTATATAACTTTAGAGATGCAAGAAATGAGAGCAATTGGGCGATATTTGGAGGGTTGAGAGCGGGCACCCTTCTTTGGGACAGATTGAATGAGAACAAACTTCCAGCAAGAAGGGAAGGTGTTAGAGGAAAGACAGAGATGGAAGGGTTTGCCTACAGTAGGCAGGGAGTCAGTAAGGAAGAACAGTTTCTAAGTTAAACAGGAGGAACAATATCTGGTCCGTGTTGACTGAGAATATAGCCCTAAACATACATATGCCGCATTTTCCTTTACCATCATTATCTCCGATAGACTGGAAATGGTGTCGTATTTCACACCCAAATGCCATAAAAGGGTGTCCAATATCAAGCCAACTCAACCCTGCTCCTACACAGGCTTGAGGAAGTGAACAACTGGGTTTAAGTCAATCCGATTCGGGCTTTACGTATATATCTGTAAGCAAGTCATCATATTTCATTGGCGTGTTAAAAAAATATATATCTATCTAAATGTAGTCTTAAATTAACACAAACATACGCCAAAGTAAAGTTATTCACGATCATTCGAAATTGGGCTTTTGTGTATTTCCGCTTTAATTTATTAATTAACCTCTGAAGTGCGCACGGGGGTAAATGAAAACCTCCCCCTGTGCTGACGTATTTGAGGTTTTTCGTCACTAAAATATTCATTGTACCATTAATAGCATTAATAATTATCCATATGCGCCTATTATGGGTTGATTATAAAGGTATTAACCTGAAACAACAATAAAACGAGTGAAAACAGCGTTTGGATGGTCAAAATCGGAGATATAGCCCGCGAGTTGGATAATGTATGGGTGAGGCAAGCTACCTTCCCGCCCATTTTCCCCAAGGCCACTGCGACACAGTCGATCGATACTCTCTCTCTCTCTCTCTCTCTCTTGCACTCGATTGCTATCAGTGATGACAACACCCTGCTTGCAACTCGCTAATGTTAGCACGAAAATATACCTCAGAATAAGGGAATAATAGGGAAAATAGGTGATAACTGAGGAATAGGAGGAAAGTGGGGAAGGAGGGGAGGTAGAGGACTGAGATTTTGCATGGCCCAGGGGCCAAACAAAAATAAAAAAATAAAAAAATAAAAATATTTTTTTTTTTTTCGATGTAAAAAGTTGATTTTTAGTTTTACTTACTCAGGAGAGTCTTCCCGCAGTCCGCCGGGGGAACTCTTAAGAGTCTTCCCGCAGCTCCCGGGTTAACAAGTAAGTGTTTATACTTATAAGAGTGTGCAAAATATAAATATGTTCTAATGTATGACTAAGAACCCCAAAAGATTCACCAAACCCAAATATACGAAGCGTTTGTTGACGTGCTTAAAAAAAAAAAAAAAAAAAAAAAAAAAAAAAAAAAAAAAAAAAAACGCTTGCGTACGATTATACGATATCGGGAAAGTAATGCTTCTTTATTAAACCCTCTAAGTAGCATATTATCATTTATTATGTAAATGTTTGTTAAACTAATGGAACTGAAATTGTGTACTTCGACTTCCAAACCAATCTGATGATCTCTGAACTTTGAAATAATTGTAATAGTTTCGAAATCTGACCTTGTTCATTATAACGGAATCAAGGTTCTTGGTACGATGTTGCCAATGTAGCTGCTACCGCTAAATCCAGCGAATCACTTCTATCACTTCCATCTAGCGACATCAAGATGTGATGAATTCTAGCGATATTCAAGTTAGTTTCCCTATTTTAAGGAATTGGAGAGATCTTTCGATTGTTAAAGATTATTCTAGACACTTCAACATATGTTTTCTAGTGACATACAAGTTTTTAGTGTCTGGTGACTATTTAGCGATTTGTCAATGCTATTCTAGCATACATTTGTGCTTTAGTTTATCTTGCATTTTTTGTCTAAATTTGCCCTATTTCTCCAGAAGACTTCCTACATGGTATAGTGTATTGTTCTAGTGTTAATTAAATATTATATAGGGCTATTTTAAGTTGGCTGATGAATATGAAGCAGTAATATGCTGGACGATGAGAACACTGTATGTAAACATGTCTCGGATATCACTGACAATTTTTGGCATTTTCTGCCAAAAGCCCAATGGCTTATCAGTGGTGGTAACACAAAATGCAGCTTTAGGAAGGAAGCACATGTGGTCTGTTTGAAAAATTTGAGAATTGGTAATATTATTATGTTCCTTCCAACAACCAACAATACTCCTAAAATCGATTAATGAAATTTACAAATATTTGAGAAGACATGTACATAGGTGTTTATAAAAAGGTGGAAGCATCTCGGTGAGATGAATTTTAGAACTTTCGTATCTTGACAAAGTCCTTTAACATGTTTCTTATTTGGTTCAGGCTTTGGTTACATAAGGAATCTGTCTTGTGACATGTTAGACTTAAAATTAATACATACTCTAACATCATGGTTTCTTTAAATGTTTATTATTATTATCTTAATATTTATTTATATATACAAGTTTTATTATTCCTCCCTTGCTTGTCAAAACTTCTGGAAGAAGTTGATTCTTTTCTTTACAGGTGATGTTTTTACCCCCAGGCAAATTGTCTTTCCCGGAGTGATCGGGCATGTCTCCATTGCCGTGGCGACCCTGCTGGTCCTGAGGGCCGCGGCCGGTCTTGTTGTTGTTGGTGACATTCCTGTCTTGGGTGGTCTTGTTGTCTACGTTCGTTTTCTCTTTCCGTGGTCTTTTCTCTTCCTCCTGTTTCCGTTCTCCTTGTTTTTCTTCTTCTCTTTCTCTGCACACTTTTCTTTTCTTCTGTATTTTACTCATATTCCGTCAGTTCTAAGTTAACTGCAATGACCTATGCGACATTTAAATTACAAATGCAGACATCTCTGATACAATATCAAAAATAAAATCCAATAAATCCACTGTAGGCTACTCGACACATTTTCGCCAAAAGTGATTAACCTCTGAAGTGCGCACAGGGGTAAATGAAAACCTCCCCCTGTGCTGACGTATTTGAGGTTTTTCGTCACTAAAATATTCATTGTACCATTAATAGCATTAATAATTATCCATATGCGCCTATTATGGGTTGATTATAAAGGTATTAACCTGAAACAACAATAAAACGAGTGAAAACAGCGTTTGGATGGTCAAAATCGGAGATATAGCCCGCGAGTTGTATAATGTATGGGTGAGGCAAGCTACCTTCCCGCCCATTTTCCCCAAGGCCACTGCGACACAGTCGATCGATACTCTCTCTCTCTCTCTTGCACTCGATGGCCATCAGTGATGACAACACCCTGCTTGCAACTCGCTAATGTTAGCACGAAAATATACCTCAGAATAAGGGAATAATAGGGAAAATAGGTGATAACTGAGGAATAGGAGGAAAGTGGGGAAGGAGGGGAGGTAGAGGACTGAGATTTTGCATGGCCCAGGGGCCAAACAAAAATAAAAAAATAAAAAAATAAAAATAATGTTTTTTTGTTTTTTCGATGTAAAAAGTTGATTTTTAGTTTTACTTACTCAGGAGAGTCTTCCCGCAGTCCGCCGGGGGAACTCTTAAGAGTCTTCCCGCAGCTCCCGGGTTAAAGAAGTCTATCTATCTATCTACTGTAGGCTATATACTCAGGCACATTCCCCATTTTATTTTTAGCTGGGGATGGCCGACTTGAGAGAGCCCGAACAGGGATAACACCACACAACAAAACAACACAAAAACAAAGCCCAAATTCACAAATAACTAGGTTGCCAGGAGAAGACCAAGAAACCAGGCATCACTAAGGGCACTCCAGTACTCCCCCGATCTCCTTTTATATTTAGCAGTGGTTCCTTAGTCAATGACGTGAGAGCCCATACATAATTATATGGCCTCTTTCGGGTCCCTAAGGACCCATTTTAACCATATAGCTGTCGGTCGAGAACCATAATTCTCCTAAGGGGTGCCCTTTAATAATTCCTAAGGTATGTCATTGTTGTGGAAGCCACTAGAAAATAAAATAAAATTAATATAGACAATCATTTGTTTGAACGTCGCGCCAGTTTTGCTATCCGTCCGCCATTTTGTCCTTTTAGCTTTCCATTCACAGTTGCCAAGATGTGCCATCTTGTGCTATTCTTCCTCTATTCTTAGCTAGCCAACGTAACACCGATATTCAAAAAAGGCAGCAAATCCCTACCCAGTAACTATCGTCCAATTAGCTTAACCTCAGTTGTATGTAAAATGCTAGAAATGGTCATAAGAGACA
Source organism: Lithodes maja (assembly GCA_037953745.1). Lineage (NCBI taxonomy): Eukaryota > Metazoa > Arthropoda > Malacostraca > Decapoda > Lithodidae > Lithodes > Lithodes maja. Next base: position 45,326 of record JBAKBP010017333.1, read on the forward strand.
GACTCGTAAATCACTTAGAGGAAAATAACATACTTAAAGATACTCTACACGGCTTTCGTAAAAAAACGTTCCTGTTTAACAAACCTCTTAGACTTCTTCCACTATACCCTCAACCTCTACGATGAGAGTAAAGCTGTAGATATTATATACCTTGATTTTCAAAAGGCCTTTGACAAAGTTCCCCACAAACGTTTACTGCTAAAACTAAAAGCGCATGGAATACAAGACGGTGTGTTGAAATGGATAGAAAATTGGCTCAGCGACAGAAAGCAAAGAGTAGTCATAAACGGTAAGGCATCTAAATGGACCAATGTAAGTAGCGGGGTACCCCAGGGATCAGTACTAGGACCAATTCTCTTTCTAATTTACATCAACGACATAGATGAGGGTCTCACCTGTACAATCTCAAAATTTGCTGACGATACAAAAATTGCAAATAGCGTACTCTCAAAAGAACAAGTTGACGATATGCAACACAATCTAGATAAATTGTCATGTTGGTAACACAAAATGCAGCTAAAGTAGTGTCACCAGTTTCGTAAACCAACAACTGACGATCCAACTGCACAACATCTAGTTTATGTTCTTCTTCTTACAGTTCTTACAGTAGATCCTCTGGAAAAAGGCAAACTATGCCTGTGTATCCAGCTCAGTACCAGTACTTGCACTGCTGCGGTCGTTCACGGTGTTGGCGGCGGCGGTAGCAGACGCAACATTTTTACTATTCTGTATTTTTGTTTTATAATCAAACTTCAAATCTTGTCTTCCCCATGCTTTATCAAGATTACTTTCAAACTCCCTTATTGATTCGGAATCGACTACATACTGGGGCAGTGCGTTCCACTCATTTACCACTCTATCACAAAATGAGTTCTTTGCCTTCTCAAGCCTATTTCTTTCTTTGTAAATTTTCTTAGAGTGTCCTCTCGTTCTTGTTCCCTCCCGCATCAAGAAGATACCTTCACACACATCCTCATCGTACTTTCCTGACACTATCTTAAAAGTCTCTATCATATCCCCTCTCTTTCTCCTATATGCCAGTGTCGGAAGCCCCAGTGTCCTCAACCTCTGCTCATAGCCTGCGTTCTTCAACGTTGGTACCAGCTTGCTAGCTCTCCTCTGCACTTTCTCCACTGCTTCTATATCCTTTACCATATATGGAGCCCACACCTGGTTTGCATATTCCAGGTGCGGCCTAACCAGCGCTGTATATAGATTCCTGAAGATTTCTTCGTCAAGTGACACAAATGTCCTCCTTATCAGCCCTACAATTCTATTGGCTTTGTTTATCTTTTCCGCTAAATGTTCTGAGAAATTTAACTTATTGTCTATCACTACTCCTATATCCTTTTCTGCACTCACTTCCTCCATCGCTTCATACATACTGTATCCTACCTTGTCTATCTTGCTGGTCCCAATCCGCATGTACTTGCATTTTTTTGGATGAAAAGGCATTAACCAATGCTCAGACCATCCCTTCATGTCCTCCACATCTCCTTGAAGCAAACCCATATCTTCCTTACTCCTCACTCTTCTATACAGTTTAGTGTCATCCGCGTACAGGTATACCTCACTTCCATTAGTTATAACTTCAGGCAAGTCGTTGATAAATATAACGAACAGCAGTGGTCCCAACACAGATCCCTGAGGTACCCCACTTGTAATTTCCCTCCACCCCGAGCCTATTCCATTCACCAATACCCTCTGTCTCCGATCTTTCAGGAAGGCTTCTATCCATTTCACACATTTCTCCCCTATATTATAGCTTCTAACTTTCTCTATTAACCTTTTATGTGGGACCTTATCGAAGGCCTTCATAAAATCGCAATATACCACGTCTATTACATCACCATCTTCTAGAATTTGCATCCAATCATCTACCACCTTAATTAGCTGTAGTACCGTCGACCTCCCCGGCAAGAATCCGAACTGTCTCCCACTGAAAAGTTGGTTTGACTTCATATGATCCATTATTCCTTCTCTAATTACCGTTTCCATTAGTTTACACACAACACTTGTCAAACTGACTGGTCTATAATTCCCTGGGTCATTTCTCTTTCCCTTCTTAAATATAGCTGTTATGTTCGCCTCTCTCCAGTCCATCGGGATTTGTCCTGTATTAAACGATACCTCAAATAACATTTTCAATGGCTCTACTAACATCTCCCCTCCTTCCTTTATGATTCTTGGGTGTATCCCATCCGGTCCCGGTGACTTACTTCTGTTCATTTTTTCTATAGCCCTTCTTATTCTAGCATGGGAAAACTCTACTAGTTCCAGTGCCGGCGCCTGTTTGATGGGAATAGTAGGCACTGCATCCTCCGACTCCACTGTTAGTACCCCCCCAAAGTATGGAATACTTTGGAGAATATAGTTCTCCTTGCTTCATGTTCAACGATCGAACCATAAGTTGTAGAAAGCCGATGTGTAGAGGAAGGGTTAGCTATTAATTAACAAGAATTATAATAAGCACACGTTCATATATATATATATATATATATATATATATATATATATATATATATATAATTATATATATATATATATATAATATATACAGTATATATAAACACACACACACACACAATATACACTCTGCTTTTTCGTGTACGAGTTAATTAAAAATCCCAGCATTAATTGTAAACCCCACCGCACCCTGCCCCCAATTAACCATAAGAGGCACAAAAACAGATGACACAAACTACAAATATGCAGTCCACTCATATTATACAGTATACCGGTACCATACCAGAAAGGGGCTGTAAGTGCATTGGTATGTATGTATACAGTATACTCAAGCAAATACCCCATTCCTGGGGGTGACCGACACGAGACAGAGCCCGAACAGAAACAACATTTAAAATTCCTATTCTCAGGGTCCGGGACCACTTTCGTGTTCCTTGCCCCTTTCTCTGTCTCGTCGAGTAGGAGAATTATACAAGGGGAGGAGGATTCCTAGCCCCCTGCCCCAAAGTGCATTGGTATCAGTCTCAAAACTATGTCCCATATTTTTAGTTATTATTATTTCTTATACAAGGTTCAAATTATGCTCCATAGTTCCCATTATGCCCCTGGAAGTGATTAAATGAACAAAACAACGCAGTTTGATTCACATTTGCCTGTATTCCCTCACACACTCAACTCCCTCTTAAACAATATTGCCCGTTTACCACCCTCACTGACACTGACAGCGATCACACTAATAAAATTAACTTCCTCTTACTAAGCTACTTTTTTATCCTTCTGCTATTATTATATCTGGTGGATGCAACTAAATGTATTGTATTTCCTCCAGAGATACTTATACTTACCAGGAGATAAGTATCTTCCTATCTAAATGTACTACTGTAATATAATCGTGCTCCAAAAGGTTGCCAAATGCCCTTTTAATCGACCACAAAATAACGCCATCTGTTGTTGCTATCCAGAACTAATAGTTGTGAAAATCTACGGGATCGCACTTATCTTTCATTCATCCATGTTCGTGCACTCCAAATACTGTAATCACAAATTTTACGTAATGGCAAGACCTACATTATGTCACCCCTTATTTATCCTGTTACCACATCTAACCCCCTGGGGGTTAGGGAATAGAATATGCCCCACGTGCATTCTGCGTGTCGTAAGAGGCGACTAAAGAGGTTGGGTCGGTGGGCTTGCGACCCCCACCCGGAAAAAATATCTAAGCAAAAAAAAACGAACGAACAGCCTCGGATGCGGACGTAGACCGAATATGAGGTGGAAGGATGGAGTGAGGAACTACATGAATGAAGGCGGTGCTGGTTGGGGGGAGGGGCGTCGACTGACTGGGGACAGAGGTGCATGGGGGCGGTTCGTTCGTGGCCACCCCTTCGGGGATCACGGC
>JBAKBP010017334.1:0-49190 GCA_037953745.1 Lithodes maja
CCCAGTAAATAGCTGCAAAGGAACTAAAATTGATAAACTTGTAATTCAAATTCTAGATGATAAAGCTAAAGAAGAGGCTAAAATGCAATTATGTTATGCCTTTCCTCAGAATCCAACTTCACTGTGACTTGCCAAGATGATCATTGTAGGAATTCCCACAATAATCTCGGATTGACGACATTGTTGCTCGTATAACCGACAACAACAATAAAATTAAGCAACTAATGGAGAAGGGCTGTAGCCTGTAACCTATTTTTGGTCTTTGAAAAGGAGAGGGGCCATACCAAAATTGCAAATGTGAAATGTTTACCTAAAATACGTAAATCCACAATTGGATCCTTTGGATATGTGAACATCGGACTGACAAGGTGCAAGCCCTATGATAGGTACTGGATTATTCAGTGTTATCATTGTCAAAGTTTGGAAATCTCACCATTTCGTATACCAATATGCCTCCTGCGCAGGAAGTCATGAGTCCAGGTTATGTATAAAAATAACCTCTCCTCATTGTCTCAACTGTTCGTCCTCACAGAGCCACCTGAGACAGTTGATAATGCATAGAAATGATTGGCACAGATGCCCATCGAGACAATCCAAAATCTTACCTTTGTCCATCGAGGCAATCTAGGTCATGACCCATGTTATAGCCAAAAAATCACATGATTTTAATAAAATGTTGGACAATGTGGCAGTCAGCCACTATTGAAGAACTCCATCCTCTTCCAATGTTTTCACTCCTATACCCACTCTGCTTGTATGCCTTTACCTAAGAGAGTTGAATGTGTGTGTGTGTGTGGGGGGGGGGGTGGGGGGGGGGGGGGGGGGGGAGCAGACAGATTGAGTCTGGCATTTTGGAGGATGGCTTTCAATAGCCTTGGATTTGACTCCTTCATAACAAGGGTGGGAATTAGGAACTTTTACTTTAGATTGCACATTTGCCATACACAAAAACCTGGGACAAATACTATAAAGGCTGTATTCAACTATCTTATCAAGTTAGTAATAATTAACAGATATTACTCACCACAAACAGCATAATTAAAATGGATGAATTAACCCAGCAAGTGCGGCAAGACTTATATAAGGCCTACCGGTGGGCTGCGGGAAGCCTTAAAAAATCCAAGGCCTAATTTTTTTTTTTTAAACCAGCCCAGTATAATTTTTTTTTAAATTGCCCCTTGGCCATGGCAAATATCACTCCTCCACATCCCCTCCTTCCCCCCCCCCCCCCCCCCCCCGTTCAATTATCACCTATTCTCCCTCTTATTCCCTTATTTTGGCGATATATTTCGTGCTATCAATAGCGAGTCATAAGAGGGATGTGCTTGTATGTGTTACCAAGCGAATGAAAGAGAGAGAGAGAGTATCGCGCGACAGTCTCTCTCCAGACGTGGGGAGGAGTGGTGGAGTGGGAGGCTGGCTCAGCCTTCAGTTATGAAACTCCCGATCTAATTTGCCGATTTTGACTATCCAAACGCTGTTTCCACTTGTTTTATTGTTGTAACAGGTTAATATCTTCATAATCAACGTAAAATAGGCGCATATGGATAAGTATTAATGTTATTTATGGTACGACGACGATTTGAGTGAAGAAAACAGCCTAAATACCTGCGCACCACGGCACGGTGTTCAGTACCCCCCCTGCGCACTTCTTAGGTTAAACAAATCACCATTAAACATTGTATAACGCAGTGAGAACATTAAATCCTGTAACTCGTTCACAACACTTGTCCCAGGTTCATGTCTTGAGAACTGTATAGTACATATACAGTTAATCGTTACCTGTGAGAGTTGTATGTGTGGTCGAGAGGGAGGGGGGTCTGGTCTTGGTGCGGTCTTGGAGGGTATGACGGCAGCCACCACCTCTCCGGATGTGTAGTGTTGTTGTTGTCCGCCCCCACCTGGGTACGCTGTGTACATCAGCTGTTCCTGCTCTTCGGGTTTTGGGTGCCTTCGTTGCCATCTGTTAACCAATATTGGTAAGATTTCAATATAGCTAATAAATTATCTCTATCTTTACAACATGAGTTAGTCCTTCATTGTCATCTGTTTAGTAAATTTAACTTTCGCTCATGTTCATATCACTTACAATATATATAATGTTGGAAATTCTGGTTAAGAAAAGATCATGTGAGCAGGTGCCTTTATTGTTGTTGTTGTTGTTGTTGTTCCCCAAGCTGCCTGGCCGAACAGCCCCAAGGCCCCGAGCAAGGCCAAGGCCATAACCGAGCGCCCCCACAGAACCCTCCCTGCCTATCACAATAAAGCCTGGGTGACCGAAGCCACTCCATGGCGGGGAGCGGAGGAGGGTGCGGAAACGCCCGGGAAACCAAAGCCCCACCCAGGGCCCTGTGCCCCTCAGCAATTATGAAGAGAAAGTTGAGGGGCAAAGGAAAAATGTGACGCTTTAGCTTCCAATCTTGGTAGATTGGTAGGTCAATCCACGAAGAGACGCCGTCACTTGAGATCTAGAAAATATATAAGTAAAAGGAACAGTCAGAGTAACCTATGGGTAAGGCAGAGATCGCTCAGTTCTCACTCTGATAGACCAGCCCATCACCCCTGCCTTTATTGTTCTACCATATAGTTATGCTTTGTTAAGAGAAACTTATCCTTGTATACTATTTCTCTACAATTCTGACTTCTTTCATTGTGCTTCTTGACAACAGATCATTTCTTCTATCTATCTATCTATTGCCTGATGCCGTGATCCCCGAAGGGGTGGCCACGAACGAACCACCCCCATGCACCTCTGTCCCCAGTCAGTCGACGCCCCTCCCCCCAACCAGCACCACCTTTGTTCATGTACTTCCTCACTCCATCCTTCCACCTCTCTATCGGTCTACCTCTCCCTCTCTGTCCCTCCACCTCGCTCTCGTACACCCTCTTAGTCATTCTCTCGCTTTACATACGTTCCATATGGCCGAACCATCTCAAGTTGTTCCTTTTCACACTTTCCAGCACATCTACCTCCACACCACACCTCCTTCTTACTTTCTCATTAGTCTGTCTATCCCTCCATGTAACTCCGCACGCACTCCTTAAGTAATTCATTTCCACTGCTCTCACTCTTGGTCTGAGTCTCTCAACCAACGTCCATGCTTCGCTTCCGTAAGTCAGTGTCGGGATTACCACACTGTCATGCAAGGACTTCTTCACTTCCATACTGACCACCCTATTTCTTGTTACTGCTTTTAGCGTTCCTACAACCCTCTTCCCCTGTTGTACCCTCTCCCGCACTTCTTCATCCATAGTCCCATCTTTACTCAACACACTGCCCAGATACTTCAAAGAGTTGACGATCTCCATAGCCTGACCGTTCAGCTTCACCTCACACTCTGTGACTTCACCCCTTTCGAAGACCATAACCTTGCTCTTCCCCGCATTTACCTTCAAATTCCGTTTTTCGCACACTGTTCCTAACTCATTTACCAGACCCTGCAACTCCCATTCATTATCACTCATCAGAACTGTATCATCCGCAAACAGCAGTATAGGTAGCTTCCACTCAATTCCCTCCCTTTTCAGCGATACACCAACATCCACTGCTCTTGATAGTATTTCTTTCATAACTCCATCCATATATACAGTAAACAACCACGGGGACATCACACACCCCTGTTTCTAACCAACATTCAGGTCAAAGAACTCGCTCTGCTCACTCTCCACACATACTTATAATTTCTTGATGGAAGCAAATATATTCCAGCATTGTTCGCTTTTATTTTTTGGCTTAATGATACTTTCAATCTACCAATAAATACTACTAAATCTTATCCCCCAATTTATTTTCCTTATCTCTGCTCTCAATAATGAATACAGAATATTATTGACCTGCAGAGGGTCGCTGAGGAGAGTGCTTGTGTCGTTGTCTGCGCTGGCGACAGTATATAAGCATGGCTCCCACCAGAGCAATGTAAGACGACGCTCCACCCACCGCCACACCCACTGTACGACCTAGCAGTTTGGAACTCTCACCTGCAAGTAACAGAAAATGAATTATTATACTAATATGAACATGAAGATATTAATTTAAATGTAATACTTTCCCAGCATTTCATTAAGTAACTAATAATTGTGCAAGAACAGTAGTAGACTACCTGTAATATCTTACTAGAAGTTAAAATTTAACTACAATAACTAGTATAGGCCTACAGGAAAAGATACATAAATTCAATCATATACCTTGTATAGGCCTAATATTTAGGACAGAATGGATAATCCTGCAATGCTAGAGTGTACTTACTCATGCAATCATGGTAAATGGCTGTACAAGTGTTTGCCTTCAAAGAGATTGTAGAGAACTACTAAATGTTCCCTAGTCTTACCTGTAACAGATACAGATATCTCAGCCCTGACCAGCCCTCCAATGTTACCAGCCGTACAACCGTACACACCACCATCCTCCCACCGCACATGGCTCACCTCCAGGGTCCCGTTCATGTGCACCTCAACTCTATAGTCAGGAAAGTACCATGTTAATTAACTGCGAGAACTTATGTTGGGAATATTAATGGTTAATCATATTCTTACATTTATCAAACTTTTAACAACACATGTAGCCTACAGTTGTGGCCAGTAATATCAATAAAGTATTTGGGAAACACTTGATAGTGCTTGATCTGAAAGTTTCCAGAGTAGGGATAATCAGGCTAGCACTTAACTGGTTAGAGTGGAAATGTTTGTCAGGTGAAGGAGTAAGAGGGATAGAAAGTATAAATGGTTTCTGTTGGGATGGAATGAGTTGTATGGTATGTCTATATATTTTCCCAGGTAGAGATAGAGATCCTATATTAACAGAGATCAGCCAACCTTCGCCATCTAGGTGCTACTGGTGATATTTTCTTTTCTCTACATTCAAATATCTTAATACTGTACTCATAAACAAATATTCGGCAATGCTGTTACAGAATATATAGTTTGGTCTCTAGATATACATTTAATGTGATTAACCTATAAAAAGCGAGCTGTGTGTAGTGAACACCACAGTTCTGGGCGGCAATATTAGGCTCCAATCCTGCCTATAATCGTCATTTTACGATAAATATCGTTATTACTTATTCATATGCGCCTATTTTACATTTACTATGAAGATAGTAACCTGTAACAACAATAAAACAAGTGGGAATATAATTTTTCTGGTCAAAATCGCGAATAAACATGGAGCGGCCCATTCATGAAATGTGGAGCACAGTGAGGCAACCCCTTCCCTCGCGAACTCTGGAGCATGACTGACAGTCCTACCCCACCATCTACCTCTGCCAACACACTCGCTAGGCACATATCCACATCCTTCAACCAGTTTGCTAATGTTAGCACAAAAATATACCAATGAATTGGGGAATAACAGGGAAAATAGGTGATCATTGAAGGGGGGGAAGGAGGGGATGTGGAGGAGTGATATGAGGTATGGAGGATTTTTTTTTTTTTTTTAAAGTGCTACTGGGGCCTTTTAAAATGTTTTTTTAGGCCTTCCCTCTTAAGAGCTTTGCCGCCGTCACCCAGTAAAACCTCTTAAGAGCTTTCTTGCCGTTCCCGGGTTAAAAATAATTGAGACACCGCAAAGGCGTCAACATAAATAGATGGCAGAGCTCCCATACTAAAGGGTCTCTAGTCCCAGTGTAAGGAGGATCTGGGTGAGTTTCGTGTTTATTCTTTCTATGTGAATTAAGGAGACAAGAGGCAAAGCTGCCTGTGACAAGTTTCTTGCCCAAAGTTGAAAGAGTGACAGAGAGCCAAAATCAAGGTACGTTAGAGTTATAATGTCTGGACACACGGATCTCTATAGGCAGTTTAAGTCATAGGATGAGGAAAAGACGAATTGAGGGAGAGAGTTCCAAAGATTGCTTGTTGAGTAGACACTCCATAACCATTGCCCCCCCCCCCCCTCCCCCTTCCTCCTTCTGTAGGCTAAATCTGTACCAGAAAATTATGAGAAGGATGTGGTATTGGGTTAGGATGATAATGATGGTTTGTATTAGGAGAATGTGGATCCGGATTAAAATTGATTTGTAAGAGGACAAGGACAAAGTGGAGGAGGGCAAGAATGAAGTGTGTATGGGGGGAAAAGTAGGGAGGATTAATTAAATCGTATATACCTGTTAGGATCAAATGAGTGTGTGGTATGGTTGTAGTCCCAGTGTATGGAAGGTCCGGGTGAGCCTCTAGCGTGACACTCCAGAACCAGCGTCCCCCCTCGGTCCACCTGCACCGGCCCTGGCGTCACCCATTCCAGCACAGGGCTCTCTGTGGATGTATAGCAAGTTAAGTGAAGGCATGGACGGCAGACTCGCAAAGAGAGACTTTATACTGTATTCCCTTAACTCGTAAACTGCAAAGCTATGGTAGTTCAAACCCTCCCGCCAAGCGAAGGTATATTTGGTTTTATTCTGACGAAAATCGTCATAGTACCATATATATAATTATTACTTATCCATATGCACCTATTTTGCTTATATTATGAACATATGAACAATTAAGAGCAACAAAAGAAGTGGGAATAGCATTTGGGGGTGAAAAAGACGTATTATTGCCGCAAGGTCGTATCATGAGGCAAGAGCTGGAGCGGCGTATATGTTCCCTCTCCGAGCTGTAGAGCGACACTGAGGCCTTTCACTAAAAGTCTCTCTTTTGCAAGGATCTCTAGCTGCCTCGCCTGTGTTAAAGAGACCGCATGAGGGAAATTCATGCCGAAAATTACCTGATAAAAGGGGAAATACGAGGAAAAATAGCTGATAATTGAGGAGGGGGGAAAAAGAGGGGAGGTTTGGACACATGTGTAGGAGTGGTAGCAAGTAATGGAGGGGAATTATCTCACATAATCACAAATTGCTTTGTTTTGAGTGCCACTGGGGTGTTTTCTATTTTTTTTTTTTATACTCACAGATACTCACAGACGATGATCTGGAAGACGCTTATTCAGCCTGTGTCTCCAGCTCTATATTAAACTTACTAGCCAGTACCGGGGTGGTGGTCGATGTGTTATTTGCTCTTTGTATGTGTTCTTTGTAATTAAATTTTATGTCTAGGTTATGCCACGTTTGATCCAACCTTTTTTCAAACTTTTGTACAGATTCTGAGGCAACCATATGTTCTGGTAGATCATTCCAACAATTCACTACTCTGCAACAGAAATTTATGCTCAGGATCTATTGAAGACAGTCGCAGTGCACCAGAAAAACCTCTATTGAGGACGGTCGCCATTTAGGGATTAAAAGTCAGAAGTACCGGCGTCATGCGACACATGTCCGCCGCGAGTCGGCGAGGCTGCACCCGCGGCGGACATGTGTCGCATGACACCGCCACTTCCGACGACAATATTGTCATTAACTCAAACAGACACCCTTACCTAACCTGGGGCCTGCTGCTCCCAGACCCCCGTTGGTCTTAGAAGTGATATACTTATACCAATAATAAATACTAAAACAACTGCTGCAGGAGAATGAAAAACGCACCCGAAACCGCCACGCATCGTAAGGATATTGGTCAACAGAAGACGGAGGTGCAAAGGTAAATTCGTCGGCGATAACGTTGATGGACGTCATAAAATACTGCTTAAAATAGTAAATATTGCTAAAACTCTTAAAACTTTGAAACTCGCCCACAAATAAACCATATAGCTAGCCTACTGTAAGTGGGATGGGTATCATGGATTACTCTTTCAGTATTGTGTAAGCGTTTTTTTTTTAGAGGTACGGAGTGTTACTGTCAGTATTACTAAATTATGAATTTGTTAATGACGAAAATTGAAAATATGACTTTTAACGTAAGTTTATGCAAGTGTATAATTACTTATATAATTAAAATTAGTTATCCACAAAAAAAACGTTTTCTTTGTTTCATTATCAAAGAAAGCGGGATTTATATGGGTAACTATTACAAATGTTTATATTACCATAAATAAATATAGCCTATATACTGTATGTATGTGTATATATATATATATATATATATATATATATATATATATATTATAAATCGCGATTTACTCAATAAATTAAAAATGGGACTTACGTCCCTTTGGACGGGGCGAGCCTCGTATATATATATACATACATACATAGTCCAAAGGGATGTAAGTGCCATTTGTTAATGTATTGAGTAAATCACGATTTACTAAAGATTTTATAAAGATTTTCAAATGGCACTTACGGGTTTGGACTCGGGGCGCCTCATATTATATACAGTATATATTTTTTTTTATTTTTATTTTTTTTATATTCCAACTACTCCCTCTCGGGCATAGGCTGAGAGCCTGCACATTCACCGCTCAACACGGTGAAGCCCGTGAGGTCATGCTCCAGCCTAGGAAGTGAGACAAGTGAAGCACGAGCTACAACCAGCCCTCACCAACCTGCCATCACAGACACGCGGCTCTTGGTTGCCCACTCTGGCTCGAAGCAGTCCCACTTCTGAGGCTGCCTCACTTTTATGCTTCACTGTCTCACTTCCTAGAATCGGACCCTCACTCTCAGAACGCCACCTATTGAGCAATTAACTCACTAGGCATTGCCCCCCTGTAGCATATTTTGAATATGGGAATATTCATACACTGCTATTTAATCAGGGAACAATGAGGGTAATTTTTGGCGTTTCGGTGGGCTTTGTGGTAATGCACCGATACTAGGTACAGCACAAATTCAATTCCAATAATATCTTCCCATTGACACATCGGGATTTGAACCCGGGACCTTTGGATTACCAGTCCATATATATATATATATATATATATATATATATATATATATATATATATATATATATATATATATATTTAGAGTGGTGGCGTACAGGTAAAATGTGTGAGACTGAACGATTGATAAACCAGTATATAAAGGTATAGGCCTACTGCTTTGTATAATGGCCCAGTAAATGCAACATAGGTAGTACTGTACAAGCTACTGGTATTTATGAAAAAAGCAGTACAAGTAATTTTGTGATGAATGATGACGAGCATACTGTAAACCTAATATGCACACAAATATTTTATTTATTTTGTATTTTAGTCGGTATTTTTATTAATTTCCGAAGTTTTATACAGTTCAATAGGCTTGCATTATGTAGATACTTGTGCCCAGAAGACGATACTATTTTTTATATTGTTGTAAGTTTTTTATTTCCTGATATACGGACCTAATAATACAGCCTACTTTGGTAGTGTGTAATGTGGTAATTATATTATGACATCACGCACTAATTGATCAAGTTATATTAATAATTCGATTTAACAAATAATCTATTCAGTTATACCAAAATTGTCGATATTGGTAGCCTAACGAGAAAGTTTTTTCCTTATTAAATATTTTTGAAGTCTAGTTTAGCAGCATGATGCATTCATTGGATAAATATGATAATAAACTATCTTAAAGGTGAAATAGTTACATAAATGCACTCAATTAGAATGTTCTATATTGTAAGATAAGATTATATTCATAACTTACAATGAGGACAAGAATCACATTTTCTTATCCTTACTGACCAATGACAGAGAGTGTGATGGAGGTGTTGATGGCTCCCTGGTGTGAGATGGCCTGACAGAGGTACTCTCCTGCATGTTTCAATTCCACACCCGCGATCTCCAACCGACCCTCAATGCTCTCTACACCATCTCCACCAACCTCACCCATCTGCAATATTTAAGGAATACAATTAGCAATGAAAGCAGTGAAGAGCATGTATGAGGGTGCAAAGGCGGCAGTACGTGTGGAGAGTGAGCAGAGCGAGTTCTTTGACCTGAATGTTGGTTTGAAACAGGGGTGTGTGATGTCCCTGTGGTTGTTTACTGTATATATGGATGGAGTCATGAAAGAAATACTATCAAGAGCAGTGGATGTTGGTGTATCGCTGAAAAGGGAGGGAATTGAGTGGAAGCTACCTATACTGCTGTTTGCGGATGATACAGTTCTGATGAGTGATAATGAATGGGAGTTGCAGGGTCTGGTAAATGAGTTTGGAACAGTGTGCGAAAAACAGAATTTGAAGGTAAATGCGGGGAAGAGAAAGGTTATGGTCTTCGAAAGGGGTGAAGTCACAGAGTGTGAGGTGAAGCTGAACGGTCAGGCTATGGAGATCATCAACTCTTTTAAGTAACTGGGCAGTGTGTTGAGTAAAGATGGGACTATGGATGAAGAAGTGCGGGAGAGGGTACAACAGGGGAAGAGGGTTGTAGGGACGCTGAAAGCAGTAACAAGAAATAGGGTGGTCAGTATGGAAGTGAAGAAGTCCTTGCATGACAGTGTGGTAATCTCGACACTGACTTACGGAAGCGAAGCATGGACGTTGGTTGAGAGACTCAGACCAAGAGTGAGAGCAGTGGAAATGAATTACTTAAGAAGTGTGTGCGGAGTTACATGGAGGGATAGACAGACTAATGAGGAAGTAAGAAGGAGGTGTGGTGTGGAGGTAGATGTGCTGGAAAGTGTGAAAAGGAACAACTTGAGATGGTTCGGCCATATGGAACGTATGGAAAGCGAGAGAATGACTAAGAGGGTGTACGATAGCGAGGTGGAGGGACAGAGAGGGAGAGGTAGACCGATAGAGAGGTGGAAGGATGGAGTGAGGAAGTATATGAACGAAGGCGGTGCTGGTTGGGGGGAGGGGCGTCGACGGACTGGGGACAGAGGTGCATGGGGGCGGTTCGTTCGTGGCCACCCCTTCGGGGATAACGGCATCAGGCAATAGATAGATAGAATTAGCAATCAAACATCTCCACACGAAAACTGACCAAGAACCTCAACCAACTTCTCCACAGGGTGATTAGCTAATTGCAAGTAATGGGGAAGGGGCCGCACTCTCACGCTTTTCTTACCATTATGAACAAACAGACCACCTCATTATTTAATTTGTACACTAAAACATAAAAATAATAAAAGCAATTGGATAAAAAACCCTTCTAAATTTACAAATTATTGAAATGTGTGGAGACATTATGAATGATTGATATTCAAATATACATATTTTCAATAGGTGGTATAATACCTGTAACAATTACTAGTCTCACATGGCCTGGTGAAACGGGGCCATATTTGCACAGGTGATATCTGGATTTGAAGGCAGTATTATTTTAGAAGTGTCAAATACTTTCCAATATGACCACCATTTGCCCTCATCTTCTATTTATTCACAACTATCTTTGCTCAATTTTCATCAATTCAAGGTTAGAATTGGATAATTGAGTTTATACTAGGTTAGTAAAGGTAAACTAGTAATTCATAATAGGTTAATGGTTAGGGAAATTAGGTTTCGTTAGGTATCATGTAATTTCTTACATAAAGTATTGTACAATTCGAATTAATAACACTATAATCCATCAGGAAAGCCTAGTTTACATGTCCTAATAAATTATGGGACACATGTCAAATATAATATTACCTCGAAGACTGGGGTGACCTGAATGGTATCCTTCCAGCTAGTACCAAACACATTGCCCAATTCAGAGGATACTCAATTGGTAGAGCGTTCGCCTGCTAACCGTGAGGTTGGCGGTTCGAGCCTCGGGCCAGCCAGTGTGTTATTGGCAGACGTCAGTGCTGTTGGTGAACGGTGCGGTCTAGCAATCTGTGGCAACTATTCACTAAGTCCCTGATTCATCAGGGCACCCACCCTAGCCTTGCTATTCAGCAGGGAGTGTATGGTGGTAAAAACTGCATCATCATCACTTCACAACAGTCTGCTTATACCAAGTCCTTATTTATATTGCTAAGTTATGTGAGCAGAAGCACAGGGCGTAATATATCAATATATCTCACTGCGAGGAAACAAACCCTAATCCTCTTGGCATTGAATCCAACGCGATAACCAATACGGCACGAAACCACCCCTCTAGGTATCCCTTGCCTGCTGCCTTATATAGCAAGGTGCTGCTGCTTCTTCGAGTCATTAGCCTCTTGAATCTTGAGTGGAAATTTCCTAAATACCGGCAACTCTAGGTAAGTTTAAGACTAGGATCAATTATATAGCTATAAAGGTTACATAATACTGTAAATGGATTGACCGCTGACGATCACCATTTCTTGAGCTTCTCTCCATGTTACTATAGGTGTGTGTCTGACTATGTTGTCTTCACTCGAGACAGATTCCTTGAATAAATACTCATCAGAAGAATTAGAGGCTATATACCGTGAGGCCAACCTCCTAACAAAACTAGCCCTTGTAACGAGAGTAGCCCCATTGCCAAATCAGAGTTTTTTGCCTAGGCCTGAAAAAATTCTCAACCTAGCCTTCAAGGAGTTGAGCATCGAGATGCCTTGGAGTCCTACCACCATTAGATGTGGTCAGTTTCTTGGAATCTGCAAGGTTCCTTGGAGCTAGACAGTAAAACAATATAGCCTAAACACAAAAGTTACAGTATTTATCAATATTACTCTGCAGATAATGCTCCATATACCTAAGTCCATGTGAGCTTAAATAATCTATACAATATGAAATTAGTCACAATAGCTATGGTCCATTTTCATGAATTTAATAGCAAATTAATCCTCATCCCAAAAGCAAATCGTGGATAAGGATGAGGGAAGATAAACTTGAGTTACCATCGACTTTACCGACAATCATAGTGGTAAATGTGTAGATGAATCAAGTGCCAGGTGTAACTGCGAGATAAGAGTGGAATGAGGGACTTTCAGAGTCTAAGCCACCAGATGTCATCACCATGTTAACATATACACCCAGGATTTTTCTTAATTTTGATCTTGTGAATCCATATGTTACAATTCCATTGCATTTATTATGAAAACGAAAAATATGGATCCACAGTCACACGCTTCAATCTTGCCTATTGAAAACCTCATCACACTATTGTAAGTTTTCAGTAGTAAATGGGGGAGTTTAGGTTTGTGACTGGATCCCCTTATCATCCTCTTACTTCCTAACTTCCCATTACAAAATCAATGGGATAAAATTTAAATGTGTGGAAAGCCCTCATACATATCTTATTAACATGGTAGTGACATTTTGAAAAGTCCCCATTAGCGGCAAAGTCCATATGAAGAGAGAATACCTACCTGTCCTCCTGTGAGCCGATGCCAGGTGATGGCGGGAGAGCCAGCACCATGGGCCTGGCACGGTATGCTAACGTTGCTACCCACCTCCACCCTCGCATCCTGGGGCACTGGCACAAACTTCAGACGCTCTGAGGGGCAAGTGGGAGTATAATTAATGATGTACAAAGTACTGTATATAATATATATGCCTCTGCATTCAAGTTGCCACCTACCCATAACCCATGTAGGATCAAGATTGTTAAAAACTCAATTAACGTTCATGAAGACTAATCTTTAAGTTAAACAAAATCGCCTGCAAGTAGTTTGAGTAGCATATAATTTGGTGTCATCTGATGGAAAGGATTAATGATAGGTAACATCAGTAACACTAAAGTCGCCACCCGCCAGTGCATTAAAGTCGCCTGCTCTCTTGAAAATAACCATGTGAAGGAAAACTGGAAATAAAATAAAATTGTATTATTATGAGTATCACATCACTTCTAAAGATATAATATGAACTGAAGAGCACAATTTAACTATGTAATTGACAGTAATGAGTAAAAAGAAGCGGCTCTGTTGTTTTAAGATTGGTTATGAATAGTTCCTCGTTTGCCAGCTAGATGAGAAGTACCATAATCAGTTTTACGACACTGATATTATTAGAGCCATGAACACAGATGGGAATAGACAGTGTACTGTAGTGTCATTTATGAATATATACTAATAATATAATGCAGGTAATAATGTTAATGTAGTGGCAACTTCAGTGATGTCAACACTATAATACTTGACTAACCTACACTAATGTCTATTTGTTATGGTATGCGAATTCCAAAGCAACTTCAATATTTTAAAAAAAATATAATCTATCTATCTATCTATTGCCTGACGCCGTGATCCCCGAAGGGGTGGCCACGAACGAACCGCCCCCATGCACCTCTGTCCCCAGTCAGTCGACGCCCCTCCCCCCAACCAGCACCGCCTTCATTCATGTAGTTCCTCACTCCATCCTTCCACCTCATATTCGGTCTACCTCTCCCCCTCTGTCCCTCCACCTCGCTCTCGTACACCCTCTTAGTCATTCTCTCGCTTTCCATACGTTCCATATGGCCGAACCATCTCAAGTTGTTCCTTTTCACACTTTCCAGCACATCTACCTCCACACCACACCTCCTTCTTACTTCCTCATTAGTCTGTCTATCCCTCCATGTAATTCCGCACGCACTCCTTAAGTAATTCATTTCCACTGCTCTCACTCTTGGTCTGAGTCTTTCAACCAACGTCCATGCTTCGCTTCCGTAAGTCAGTGTCGGGATTACCACACTGTCATGCAAGGACTTCTTCACTTCCATACTGACCACCCTATTTCTTGTTACTGCTTTTAGCGTTCCTACAACCCTCTTCCCCTGTTGTACCCTCTCTCGCACCTCTTCATCCATAGTCCCATCTTTACTCAACACACTGCCCAGATACTTAAAAGAGTTGACGATCTCCATAGCCTGACCGTTCAGCTTCACCTCACACTCTGTGACTTCACCCCTTTCGAAGACCATAACCTTGCTCTTCCCCGTATTTACCTTCAAATTCCGTTTTTCGCACACTGTTCCAAACTCATTTACCAGACCCTGCAACTCCCATTCATTATCACTCATCAGAACTGTATCATCTGCAAACAGCAGTATAGGTAGCTTCCACTCAATTCCCTCCCTTTTCAGCGATACACCAACATCCACTGCTCTTGATAGTATTTCTTTCATAACTCCATCCATATATACAGTAAACAACCACGGGGACATCACACACCCCTGTTTCAAACCAACATTCAGGTCAAAGAACTCGCTCTGCTCACTCTCCACACGTACTGCCGCCTTTGCGCCCTCATACATGCTCTTCACTGCTTTCAGCAACTTGCCCTCTACTCCGTATATTCTAAGTACTTTCCACAAACCTTCTCTATCCACTCTGTCATAGGCCTTCTCCAAGTCCATAAAGGCAACATACACCTTTTGTTTCTTCTCCAGATACTTCTCCACAACACAATTCAGGGTAAAAATCTGATCTACACATCCTCTTCCCTTCCTAAAGCCTCCCTGCTCGTCGCCTATCCATTTCTCCGTTCTCACTCTCACTCTCTCAATCACTACCCTACTGTATACCTTCCCTACTACGCTTAGAAGACATATTCCTCGGTGGTTACCACACACTCCTCTTTCCCCTTTGCCCTTATATAGGGGGACTATTATGCCAGTCTTCCAGTCATCGGGTGCACTCCCCTTCTCCCATGCTAGTTTGCACATTTTCCATACCCATTCTATCACTATCTCACCACCATACCTCAACATTTCCCCACACACTCCATCTGTTCCTGGTGCTTTCCCCAACTTCACTCTTTTCATGGCTTCCCACACTTCTGACCTCCTGATCCCCACCTCCTCCTCCACTACTTCTCTTCTTCTCCCTCCCATACCATATCCAGCTATGTTTGCTGGCTCTTCATTCCTTTCATTTAGCAACTCACTGAAGTACTCCCTCCATCTTTCGACTCTCTCTTGCTTCTCGGCTAGCATTCTCCCATTCTTATCTTTCACACCCTTACTGTTTCCCTTGCTACCTTCCCTAACTTTCTTGACTTCTTTCCAGAACAGTTTCTTACTCTCCCTCCATTTTACACTCAGATTCCTTCCAAATTCCTCATCTACTCTTCTCTTACTTTCCTTCACTACTCTCTTCACCACCCTCTTACTCTCCACGTACCTCGCTCGTTTCTGTCTCTCGGAATCTTCATTCCCTCTACTACCCAACCACTCTCTATATGCTTTCTTCTTTTCTTCCACAGCTATTCTTACCTCTTCTGTCCACCATGCTGTACCTTTCACTCCCCTCCCTCTTCTCCTCACTCCACACACCTCCTCACATGCTGCACAGATCTCATCCTTAAACACCTTGCTCATCTCCTCCACTTCCTCCATAACTTCCAGGTCGAACCCACCTAGTCGTCTTTCCACTGCTATCCTGTACTCCTCCCTGACTTCCTCCTCCTGCAACCTCTCCACCCTCCTCACCATTCCACCCTCCTCTCGCCTCCCTCCCGCTCTCCTCACCCACTTCTTTTGTATCCTAACCTTAGCTACCACTACATAATGATCAGACAGACCCCCTCCAATACCCCTATACACCCTAGCATCCATCACAGATTTCTTCATTCGTTCATCCACACATACATAATCAATCAATGACTTTCGTTCCACCACTGTCTTATCCTTCATTGTCAACATCCGTTTCCACGTGTACCTGTGGATCATTCTGTGTCGGAAGAAGGTGTTGGCTATCCACAAAAAATATAATACTAACATTAATAATAATAATAATAATAATAATAATAATAATAATAATAATAATCAAAACAATAACATTAATAATAAAAAGAGCGCAATCAATTCTGACTGACCAATGATGGTGAGGAGGACTGAGGGCGTCTGTATGGGCGGGTGACCTAGGGTGTGGACAGTACAGGCATAACGTCCACGGTCCAGGAGTCGCGCCCACCGTACCTTCAACACCGATACCCCCTCCGTCACCCCCTCCTCCATGCCAGACACGGAGAGGCGGTAGTCGTCGATGCTGAGCTGGGGGCGGAGGATTTTTATTTTATTTTTTCTATGTGAATGAAGGACACATAAAGCAAAGCTGCCTGAAACAAGTGTCCCCCCACCCCCCCAGGTTGAAAAAGTGATACGAGCCAAAATCAAGGTACGTTAGAGGTAATTTAGGTGTGTTCGAAAGATGTGTGGTGTGCTTGTTAAGTGAAGTGAAATGAATAGGAGGAGGAGGTGTTTGTGAGAGCTAGCTGGATTACTCTCTGTGTAGGTGAGGTACACATAGTATCAATGGGGGTGCCAGGCAAATATTAAACTTATTGAGATACAGAGACAATAAGAGTGAGGAGTGGGGAATAGGAAAAGATAATGGAGAAATAGAGAAAGGAAAACGAGAAATGGAGAAAAAGAAGTGAAACATACTGAGAGGAATAGAGAATGAAAATTGATAAATAGAAGAAGGAAAGCAAGACATAGGGAAAGATAATCGAGCAATAGAGAAAGGAAAGCGAGAAATAGAGATAAGGAAGCGAGAAATACTGAAAGGGAAGCAAGGAATAGAGAAAAGGAATGACAAATACTGAAAGGGAAACGAATGATCGAGAAATATAAATGAAAATAGAGAAAGCAAAGTGAGAAATAAAGAAAAGAAAGCAAGAAATAGAGAAAGATACGTGAAAAATAGAGAAACAAAAGCTGAGAAAAGGAAACTAGAAATGCTGAAAGGTAAAACCAGAAATAGAAAACAGAATTCAGAAATAGAGAAAGAAAAGAGACAAAGGAAAAGAATTTAAAAATATTGAGAGAATTGAGATTTATCGAAGTGAGAAAAAATAAAATTAATAGAAAATATGTACTGATTAAAAGCATAGAGGAGATTAGATTCAGTGGGAAGGATTGTTATATTAGTGGAATAACATCAGTCACCTTCCTCCATACCTGAGATGTCTATTAAGAGGGGTCACCTGCTTTTTTCTCTTTCTTGGTTGTATCCATTCGGCCCCATTCAGCCTACTGTTTTAAGACATTTTAACTGGTTGGAAACTGGCGAAATATGGGGTGAAATCATACTGGCTAATGTAAGGACAAGGGGTTTATCAAACCAAAAGAAAGTGAACAGCGATGGGAAATATCCTAAGAATTTATTACAAAGAACACTTCTTAATGTGAAGAGAAAAATAATGTCAGGTAGGCCTACTCTGCATTTATATATAGTACATTATTACATTACAATTAGTAAGCATTTTCATGTGCAGCTGTAGACCCTTATATTAATATAATATTACATTTGACTGGTAAATTCAGTGATATGTGTTTGAAAACAATGTTTATCTATATTTTAACTTAAGCTGAATACATACAAGCCTGATAGTAATATACCTGTCAGTACAGTGCTTGCTTTAAACTGCCTTGCTCTAGTTATAAACTTTAGCCAAGCTTAATTATCTAAATCAGAAACTACAATGCCCTGAAATCATAAAACCTCCTTTCCTAGAGGTGAATTGTTCTACAATTCCGTTAATTTCAAGTGTAAGTGTACGGTGTAAGAATGAAATACAGTATGTATGTAAGATTGTTTCAATATGCATGTACACGTATACATCATGTATGTGTATACTGTTATAGTCTATTTGTTTTAAGCTGACGGTAAACTCAATTTCTCAGCAATTGATTTTTCGATACTTTCTTCAAAAATATGAAACTACTGTACTATGCTTTTGCATAGTACATACACCAAATTGTCCTAAATAACAATATATTTATTTACAATATAATTGCAATAACTGATTAATCAACATAAGAACATGATGATCTGAAATAACAAAGTAAGTCATAATATACCAGGTGTTCGTTGCGTTGCCAGGTGACGGTGGTGGATGGTGGTAATGAAGCGTGAATCAGACATGCATACCGGTATTTGGTGTGACTGTGTGTGTGTGTGTGTGTGTGTGTGTGTGTGTGTGCATTTACCTAATTTACCTAATTGTAATTTTACAGGAGTGAGCCTAAGCTCGTGATGTCCCGTCTTCCAAACTCATATTATCACATTTTACTTTGAATTGGCTTATACTCTTGGCACACACTACCTTTTCTGGGAGTGAATTCCACTTTCCTACGCTTCTACAAGGAAAGGCAAATTTTCTCACATCCTTCTTGCAAGGCTTGACCACCAGTTTGAATGCATGTCCTCTCGTTCTTCCTTTTGATGGTATGATGAAGTCTTCCCTGTCAATCCAGTGAATCTTGTTAACACATTTGTACATCGTGATCATATCTCCGCGTTCTCTTCTATCTTGCAATGTAGTAAGGCCTATCTTTTCCAGTCGTTCTTCATAGCTGCACCCTCTCAATTCTGGAACTAATCTTGTTGCTGCCCTCTGAACTTTTTCCAGTTTATCTATGTGCTTCTTCAGATGTGGACTCCATACAACTGTTGCATATTCTAATGTGGGTCTTATAAAGGTAACTATTAGTTTTTTAATCATATCCAAATCCACGTATGAAAAAGCAACCCTAACATTGGCTAGCAGTCCATAAGCGTTTCTCACTTTCTCGTTTATGTGATCTTCAGGTGATAGTTTGGGATTTATTATTACCCCCAAATATTTTTCTTTCCTTGAAGGTTTAAGCTCTTCTTCACCCATTTTATATCTTCCATGCGGCCTTCTTTGACGTTCACCCATCTCCATGACATGACACTTCTCTGCATTAAAATCCATTTGCCAAATTTTACTCCACTCGAAAATACTCGTGACATCCTGCTGCAGAGCCACGCAAGAATCTTGATCTCTTATTTGTCTAAGTAACTTTGCATCATCAGCAAACAGGTTAACTTAACTTTCCGAGCTGATGTTACCTGGCATATCATTAATATACAGTAGGAACATGATCGGTGCTAAAACAGCTGATGTTACCTGGCATATCATTAATATACAGTAGGAACAGTACGAGCGGTACCCCGCTCGTAACCTCTTTCCAACTTGAAAATTGTCCTCTGACTACTGTTCTCATCTTTCTTCCAACAAAAAAAATCCTTCATCCACTTAAGAAGTGATCCTCCAATTCCGCCTTTCATTTCCAGCTTCCATAATAGCCGTTGATGTGGAACACGATCAAAGGCCTTTTTAAAATCTAAATAGATGCAATCCACCCAGCCCTCTCTCTCTTGCACTATTT
Source organism: Lithodes maja (assembly GCA_037953745.1). NCBI lineage: Eukaryota > Metazoa > Arthropoda > Malacostraca > Decapoda > Lithodidae > Lithodes > Lithodes maja. The sequence continues at coordinate 19,754 of JBAKBP010017334.1, forward strand.
CATTAACTCTATCATAGAAACTTAATAAATTAGTCACACATGACCTACCTGATCTAAAACCAAATTGCTTACTTGATAATAAAAAAAAAAATCTAAGTGTTCTACCCATCTCTTTCTAATCAACTTCTCTAAGACCTTGCACACTACACTCGTGAGGGACACTGGTCGGTAATTTAGAGGATCATCTCTATTTCCTTTCTTGAACAAGGGGACGATGTTTGCTGTTTTCCATATGGAGGGTATCAGGGTAACTTTCCTTCTCTTAACGATTGTTCAAATATGATGTTGAGTGGGTGGCTTAATTCCTCCGCGCATTCCTTCAAAACCCAGCATGAAACTTCATCTGGTCCCATCGCCTTCCTTTGATCTAAATTCATCAGCAACTCTCTAACTTCTTCTTTCTTGATAACTATATCATCCATTCCAGTTTCCTTTACTCGATTGTCTTTATCTTCTACGAATCCATTTTCTTTAACAAAAACTGACTGAAACTTTGCATTTAATACTTCACTTATTGCTTGTTCATGTTCATAAACTTCACCATCCACAACAACTCTCTGTATTTTATCTTTCACTTTTAGTTTCCTTCTAATGTAGCTGTAAAAAAGATTAGGTTCTTGATCACTTCTGTTTATTATATCTTTTTCATAATTTGCTTCCTCTTTTCTTCGTACTTGGGTATACCCATTTCTTGTCTGCTTGTATTTGTGATATGCTTGTTTTGTGTTATGTCTCCTATATCTATTCCATAACAGATCTTGCTTCTCTTTGGCTAGTCTACGTCTCTCGTTAAACCATTCTCTGTTGGTAACATTCAAGGAGACTACATCAGGACTCTTCTTCTTCTTCTTACCTCTGACCAGGTATAGGCTATCCTAGTGTTTACTAGCCTATACCCCTTTGAAAGGACATTAGCCTAACCTAACAACCTTACCTAACCTATCCTAGTATTATGGGTGGGGGCTGCCGCCCCCACACCCCGCTATTTGACATCTTTGACAGATTGTTGGTGTATTTTTCTTTGAAATCGGGTTTTCTCAAGTTATCGATAATGAAAATCCTCCATGCGGACTATAATGAGAAAAATATGGCGATTCTATTGGTCGCTATTTTCCCTAATAAATTGTTTCTAATAAGGCGGATGTAGTGTACTTGACTATTATTGTTACTTTTAATGGCCTTACCTTTTCCTTGTCATACTTCCCGATTCTTCTAAATTCAGCAACTTCTTTTGATAATATTCAAGGACACTAGTGCGACGTTATGAGAAACAAGTTATTAGGGAAAATAGGCACCAATAGATTCGCCATATTTTCTCCATATAGTCCGCATGGAGGATTTTCGTTATCAACAAATTGAAAAATACCCACTTCACAAACAAATACACCAAAAATCTAAGTCAAAGCGGGGGTGTGGGCGCGGTAGCCCCCACCTATAATACTAGGTTAGGTTAGGTAAGGTTGTTAGGTTAGGCTAATGTCCTTTCAAAGGGGTATAGGGTAGTAAACACTAGGATAGCCTATACCCGGACAGAGGTAAGAAGAAGAAGAAGAGTCCTGCAGTAGTCTCCTTGAATGCTATCCTTCTTTTTCTACATCATAATCGATCAATTCTCCGAAGAGATCTTTCACAAACTTATCCTCCTCCGTGTCTCTATTAACTCTTGATTCTATTTCTTTTTCTTTATTTCCAAATATGATCAAGGATTTGTTTTTGTCTAGTCTCCCTCACAAGTTTTTCATTGCTTCTTATCACCTTTTTTATTTCATTTTCTATTTTGTTTTCTTTCTTTGCTCGTTCTACTTCACGTGAATATTCCTCTTCTTTTCTTACAATTTCTGCAAAACTAACTTTCATATGTTCTCGACATTCATTAACCTTTTTGTTCATTTCTACCACCTCCTGTTCTAAGCCCTGTTTTCCATTAAGAATGTGTTCTGCTTCTTTCTGGAGTTGGTCTCGCTGTTCTGCCACCTGTTCCACAACTGAATCACATGATACCTGATCGACTCTTTCCTTCTGCTTCGTTATTTTCTCACTCATTTCTTTCATCATGGTTCGAATCTCTGCCATTTCCTGCTGTCTATTTCTATCCTTTTCCTCTTGGGCTTCGTTTCGTGTGTGTAAATTTTTAAGTTCCACATTGAGTTTCACTACATTTTCCCTTAAAGATTTATTTTCATCCCTTGCCCTTTTACACTCTTCTTCTATCTTATCCAGCCGTCCGGCTGGCTCAGTTGATAGCGTGCCTGATTCCCATCTTGAAGGTCTCGCGTTCAATCCCCGCTCAGATTGAAAAGTTTTTCTGGGATACAGCCGGCAGTTACCATCTCCCCATGAGCAAGGGGGATGGGTAATGGTCTCTGGTAGACTAAAGAAAGCCAAGCGCTTGTGAATCCTCGAAGGAGGAGATACGGGCGCTATATAAGTAACCAGAAGATTATTATTATTATTATTATTATCAATTTTATTTGTTATTTTTTTTTATCAAACTGCTATCAAATGTACCAATGGACTCATCACTAACCTGTTTGTTGTCTTGTTCGGAACTATCGTGGGATTGGGACGCTCCAAATGAACTCGCCATTTTGGCTACACTTGCCGGCTTTTGTGTTCGCCTGGTAGAGCGCCTTAACACATTTTCACTTTCCATATAGTAGCTTGCCAAGAGTATTCACTACAAAATGAAGATAATACTTCACATGATATTATGATTGTTATACAACCAATGCTTAAAGCAAACAATTTACGGGACACCACCAATACTCCCTGTAAACCACAAAAGGTCGGAGTTCCTTCTCTGTGCTGTTGCCTTCACGCTGTCTCAACTGTGTGTGTGTGTGTCTGTGTGTGTGTGTGGATAGACATGCAAACCTAACCCTTTCAGTCTTCAAGGGCGCCTTTTCACTTAGTATTGGCTAATATTAGACGATTTTACACAGGTTTGGAAGGCCCCCTAAAAAACTAATGGAAAAATCTATTTCAATTAACCCTCGGACTCCTACAGTTCCTTCCTAAGCTCAATAATGTCGTCTACTAATAGCAGGAATAATAGGAAAACATGCGCTCTTGTATCTTGAAAGGGTTAAAAATTAAAAACATTATACGTCTCCAAAAGTAAATGAAACAGTGTGTACCTAGTTATCAATTGACTACAATAAACTAAGAATTAATATAGGTAAATGTACCAATAAATGAGGCTTACCGGGTGATTGTCGCGTTGCCAAGTGACGGTGGTGTATGGTGGTGGTGATGCGTGGATCCTACACTCGAACCTAGCTGTCTGCTCCTCCAACACCTCCAACGCTCCAGTCACCAACTCCGCACGGGGCCGCTCTGAGGCAACACAACCACTTCATTCTTTTATGGTCAGGTAGTGCTCTTTTAATGCTATGCAATTCATTTGTATAGTGAAGCCCAAACATCTGTAATACTGTATTATCATTTTATATTAAAGTGAAATTTTTAATATACTGTGCAAATAATGTATACGGAGTTGGTGTCCTGTACAGTTAATAACACAATCATATTACTAATAAGCTGATAGAGCATTAAAAAAAAAAAAAAAAAAAAAAAAAAAATATATATATATATATATATATATATATATATATTTAGTGAACTATATCTAGCGCCAGCCACCTTGAACATTTGAGGTACTCTCCCCCGGGTAGTGGCTGAGAGGGCATAGTGAACTGTACTGCTGGCTGTTGATGGCTTTAGTATATGATGAGCAAAATACATAACTAGAAGCACTAATGGGGTGCATCATGTGTAATAAAGATAATGAAAAACCTGGTTGTTGTACATACTGGTAACCGCTAGATTGAGTGTGGTGGAGGTGTTTGCGGCGACATTAGCGGCAGTACAGGTGTAGTTACCAGCGTGGGCGTACCTTACAGCCTCTACCATCAATACCGCCCCCTCCACTCTCACCCGACCCCCACCTGCCCCGCCCGTCTCCGCAGGAGGCGGCTGAGCGGTGATGGACACCCAGGACACATGTGGACGGGGTAGGCCTGGGGGCGGGAGGCAGGTCACTTGTAGCTGACCCCCTACGCCCACCACATGTGTCCCGCCCACAGTGGGACCTGGCTCGAGGATGGGCGGGCTACTGGTGTCCATGTCTGTCAGGGTGAAGACATGTTATAACATTCAACCTTTTCAATATAAGGACGGTTTTCTGTTTATTTTGTGCAGTGCCTTTTGAAATGAACAGGGTACGCTCTATCATAAGACACCTTTTGACTCCCACAAACTCTAAATAAACTCCCTAAAATCGTCTAATTATAGCCAGAATAGAGAAACAAGCACTTCCTGGAATACTGAGAGGGTTAACTAAAGACGTGTAAACTGAAAGTGTTAAGCGTATAAATTTATGTATAACGCCACCAACACTAAAGTTGCCATTACATTAGTAAAGCCGCCATATATTTCATAAATAACCACAACACCTATATAATTAATTTGTCTGGCTTCCCTCACTGTTTCTGTTTGTCTCTCACCTACATAGAGAGTAATCCAGCGAGCTCTCACAAACACATCCTCCTCCTAAGCAATTTACTACAAGCACACCACACTTCTTTTCAATTCACCAATAAATAATTGACTCTAATGTACCTCTAATTTTGATCTCTATTACTCTTGTAACTTGGGGGAAACACTTGTTACAGGCAGCTTTGCCTGTTGTCTCCTTCATACACATATTAAACAAGTGAAATTACCCGTGATTTCCGTTATTTTTTTGTAATACTTAATAATAGTTTTTGCATTATCTTTTGATTGATGAATTTCTTTTCTTACGAGTGATATGGGGAAGGTAACGTTGGCTATATTGATTATTATTACAGGCGACAACTTTAACGCAGTGGCAACTTTAGTGCTGCTCATAGTAATTAGTATGAGTGAAATCCCTTATGGGGCGAAAGTATTTAAATATAAAAACTAATGGGGCTAACCATGAGGGAGAAGAGTGGAAAAACAAAACTCCCTGTAATGGATGGCAAGGATGACTGATTGGAGGGAAGGGACATGGAGTATATACAACGGAGTTCACTGTCAACATGGTGCAGACACAAACAGTTCCAGGACAAACAATGGAACATGTACAAAGGACAAAGATACACTCCCAGGGCGTAATTGAAGGCCCTTGTTCGTCCTTTTTTACCTGTAGGGTATCTGCAGCTCCCTATTAATATTGGGTTCATAAATATCAATAAGCAAAATAATATATAAGTAAAGAGTTAAATAAATAAATGTATAAATACAATTAATACAAACTAGTCCCATGAATAATTATAACCAATCACTTGCCGCCTTTGCCCAATGCTTAACCCTTCATTTTGCTGAGATATAATCAGCATATGATTAAAGTTGTTCTATTATCTTTCAATTGTGGGATGATATACATTTTTAAGCAGTTCTTTTAACGTATTACAAATTTACAATAAACGTTCATTTACTAAACACAATTGTTAGTCTTTTCTCACTCTCACTCTTTCTCATCTTCTGTTCTATCCATGTTTTCCATTTTCCTTTATTTGGAATTCAACTATGTTAAAATTAAGTCCACTTTGTTCGGATTGTAAGGCCTGTGTGGCCAGTGTGTTAATGCAAATCTTTCTCAGTCTCACTCTCACTCTATCTATCTATCTATCTCTAGCTATCCATCCATCTATCCATACATCAATCCATCCATGTAACCATCTATCTATCTATCTAATATCTGTATGTCGGTCTATCTATCTATCCATCCATATAACTAACTAACTAACTAACTAACTAACTAACTCTAACTCTCTCTCCTTCCCCTACATTACTTACAGGCCAGGGTAAGAGAGGCCCCGTAGGCGGCTGGGTGGGGGCGGTGGGGGTGGCGACCAACACAGGTATACACACCTTCGTCACCCACGCTAGCAGACACAACTATCAGGGTCCCGTTCTCCAGGATCAGGCGTCTGGTGGGAGAAAGCATAATTATGATAGTTATTAACCCTTTCAAACCCCGATTAACCCTTTCAAGACCCAATTAACTCTTTCACGACACGATTAACCCTTCCAAGACCCGATTACGCCTTTCGTTTTGTTTTTGTCTTCTGGCTAGTATTAGACGATTGTATTCAGATTAAGAAGGGCATATTGAAGTCAGAGGATTAATTGAGATAGTCTATTCCTTTGTAATTCCACGGGTCCTTCCTAAGCTGCATAAAATCGTCTAATGATAGGTTAATTGATAGCTAGACCATACTGTCAAAATGCGTCATAATTTTCAGAGGGTTAATTAGTTTTTGTGTCTATTATTTAATCAGCTTTTCTTTGTGTATTGTTACTCTCTCTCTCTCTCTCTGATGTTAGTAAGCTCTCTATTGTTAGGTTAGTTATCTTTCCTTGTTGTTTCTCTCTCTCTCTCCGTCCATCGTCGGCCACAAAGACAGACACCATTAACACCGTCCCATTGTCTAAGATCAGACGTCCGTATGGAGAGATGGTGTTAGTTAGCTAGCTCTCTCTCTCTCTGTATACAGTATATATATATATATATATATATATAACTATTACTATACAAATATATATATACTTATATATATATATATATATATATATATATATACTGTATATAGGCATAAGCTTGCCTTCCAAAATACATTGTAAGATTACTAATCACTGGTAAAAGCTGTCAGGAATAATATTTCTATCTGAGTGTACAAAGAAATTTCACTTCGCATAATTAAGTTCGATAACACATCTACACTATTGGGAGCCTTTAAGAGCACTGAATCTGTACTCACTGGAACGTAGAAGAGAACGTTACCTAATAATACACACGTGGAAAATCGCAGAGGGTTTAGTACCAAACCTACATACTCCGATAGTCATGAAATTCAGTGATAGGAGGCTGGGAATGCGAAATCCCCCGGATGAATAACAGGGGTGCTATGGGCTCTCTGCGAGAGGGCTGGTTATCACACAGAGGCCCACGTCTCTTCAACAAACTCCCACGGCGAGTAAGAGACATGAGGGACATCTCGTTAGACAACTTCAAGAGAGCCCTAGATGTCGAACTGCAAAAAGTGCCAGACGAGCCCATCCTCGCAAGGGAGCGAGCTGTCGCTTCAAACAGTCTACTGCACCAGATCACCACCCATAACGAGGGGCGCGACGCTCCTTGGTGCCGCTAGAAGAGCGGCGAACACATCAAAAGGTATCAAAAGGTATCTATCTATCTATCTATCTACAGTATATGCTCAGGCCCAATCCCCACTTTTCCCATTTATATTTTATTTTTCTATTTTCTATTATTTTATTACTTTTTTTTCTTGGGGGTGGCCGACTCAAGACAGAGCAAGAACAGGGAAAACGCAAAACACAACATAAAACAACGAACAAACAACGATAAAACCTAAATTCACACATAATATTTAATATGTAAAATATAAAAATTCTGTATCCTTCTCCCTCACCTCCTAGTGTGAGCATTAATACAAGGCTTGGAAGGGCAGTAGGAATGAAGTGGTCTTAATTAAGTGTCCCATAATCCAGAACAAAGAGAACAAGAATGTGGTAATCGTCCATACGCTAATGCAGCTTAGCGTTCAGGATAATTAGCACATACAAAAACATTTCGCCCCAAATCTATGCTGAACTGCAGTGGTAATTGTCCAATGTACTTTTCTACATATATAACCAAGTATCATATGACACACCATTTCAATTCAAAGCATGTTAACATTGAACATATTTTCCTTGAAAGTTGAAGCCCCACAACTTTCTTTCAACTACTGAGGACTATGGGTGAATATTCTGGTGGTTTGGTCCTGTGGAAAGAAAAGATGGGGATCAGTAAGTGAACAATGTTGGATATATGGGTGTAGGTAGTCAGTACACCTAGGAAGACCAGGGATTGAGTCCTGAGAAAGAATCTCCGAGTTAGGTGAATTGACATGGACACCACAGATGGAGTGTGGTAAATAGGTGATCAAGGCATAATCATGTAAAACGTGGAAAAGCCATTAAACTGGTACTGATACTCATGCCTGTCCTACTTCTGTCCGCAATAAGGAGAAAGTATTCAAACAGTACTGTCCCCTTCAAACTCAATTATCTTGTACTCTTTATGTTTCTGCCTGAAATGAAGCCAAATCTCTTCTTTGACTTGCCAAATGTCTTTCATCAATAACAAATGTATATCACTTTCTAACTGTAGATCTTCCCAGTCTTTCTGGCATCAAGCCAAAAACCTTTCCTCGTCTTTTCCTCCTCCACTTTTCCATACTGACAGTACCACCTTCATTTCTTCCTCTGAGAAAGCTGAACTCTTCACTCAAACTTTCGTAGAATCTCTACATTGGATGATTCCGGTGCTATTCCTCCTTTTCCACCCCCTTTTCTCTTACTTAGCTATCTTGATCTCTTCAAAAGATGTATATTCTCATCTCTTTATGGTAAATGTTAAAAAGGCGTACAGGCTAGTGGCGTGCTGACTCCCTGCCATCTCTTTTTCCATTTTTTAAATCTATATCTTTTATCTAACATCTTCACTTCTTGTTGGAAGTTCGTTCTCATTCAACATGCCCCGAAGAAGGGTGACCATTCTTAAGCCTCCAACTATCGTCCAATTGCTCTCATATCTTGCAATTATAAAGTTTTTCAATTATTCTTCATTCAAAATTTCTTAAGCCATTGTCTTCCCAAAACTTATTGTCAGATCGCCAATATGGTTTACTTCAGGCCCACTCTGGTTGTGATCGCCTTTCTTATCTGACTAACTCTTGGTCATCCTCCTTTCAGAACTTTGGTGAGAAATTTTCTATTGAACTAGACATATCCAAAGTCTTCGATAGCGTTTGGCACAAATCCCATGTTTATAAACTAGCACCCTTCAGTTTCTATCCCTCTGTCTATGCCTTCATTCAGTCACTTCAAAAGTCACATGATCGAGGCCATAGCACACCTATCTTCTGCTCTGTCAACTATTTCTAATTGCGCCCATCCATTGAGTACTGTTCGCATCTGTGGGTAGGTTCCACCATTACCACACTTCTCGAAAAGGTAGAGTCAAAAGCATTTTGTCTCATGAACTACCAAATGTCTCTCTCTACACACTGCAACGTTGCATCTCACTCTCACTCACTCTCTCTCTCTTTTACAGCTATTATAATAATCAATGTTCTTTAAAGCTTTCTCAGTGTATACCTCCTCCCTTACGGTGGCAGGTGCCACTTGCCGTTCAACACATTCCTACCCCTATTCTGTCCAAATCTCTAACCCAATAGGGGTTAGAGGGAGGACACTTGTTACAGGTAGCTTTGCCTTTGCCTCCTTCTTACACAGATAAAAAAAAAAAAAAATACTAACACACACACTCACATCCACACACACCCAAAGCTACACAAACCAACCCCCACACACACATATACAAACACCCCCCCACACCCACACATAAATATAATACACCCACCCACACCCACCAATACACGTACACCTTCATCATCCAGGGTAGCAGACACCACTATTAGCTATAAGGGGGAGATGCTGATGTTAGCTCTCTCTCGCTCTCGCTCTCTCACTCACTCACTCACTCACTCACGCACACTCTCTCTCTCTTTCCAGATTTCTGTTCACGCTTTAATTTACAACCCCGTGATTGTGTTCTATTAACATACGAATTCACCACTCTAGTCCCATTCCTCCTCTCTTTAATGCCGCCGCTTCCTCCTCTTCTTCTCCTTTTCCTCCTCCTCCTCCTTCTCCTTCTTCTTCTTCTTCTTCTTCCAGCTTTCCTTTCATCTTGAACTGGAAACCCCTCCTCCCTCCTCCTCACCCCTTCCTCTCTCTCCTTTCACTGGATGCCAACTTGATCTGTCAGTCTGCTTCTCTCTCTCTCTCTCTCTCTCTCTCTCTCTCTCTCTCTCTCTCTCTCTCTCTCTCTCTTTACTTTCATTTTCTTATATTAGTTTATTTATATAATACTGTATATAGGGATAATTTTTAGTTTTCAGTAGTTTTGAGGGCAGGATCACCTTGTTGGGTCAACTGGTCTGTGTTTCGATGTAACTCCATGTAACTATGTGATCGCCTTTCTTATCTGACTAACTCTTGGTCATCCTCCTTTCAGAACTTTGGTGAGAAATTTTCTATTGAACTAGACATATCCAAAGTCTTCGATAGCGTTTGGCACAAATCCCATGTTTATAAACTAGCACCCTTCAGTTTCTATCCCTCTGTCTATGCCTTCATTCAGTCACTTCAACATTTGAAGTGACAACATTTGTAACTTTCTCATATAGTTCAATTTCTGTTCTACTCTACCTCCCCCTCCCCCTCTCGCCTCTTTCTTTCTCTTTCTCTCTCTCTCTGTCTCTCTGTCTCTCTGTTTCTCTCTCTCTCTCGGAGTACAAAGGAAACTGTCTCATATCGTTCCCTCCTTGCCAACCCCCACTCTGTATATCATCTGATTCAAACCCTCTCTCTCTCTCTCTGTTATTATGTACTGTTATTCCCTCTTTTCCAGTTATCTTCCCTCCTTTTATCTTCCTCTTCTACTTCCTATATCCCTTCTCTTTCTCTCTCATCTTAGGCTGTTCTTCCCTTTCAGCCTGTTATCTCTTCTCTTTCCATTCCTCCTTCTGCTATGCTTTATCTCCTCCTTCCTCCTTCCCTTTCAACATGTCTTGCGTCTCATGCCTTCTCCATTTTCAGATTCCCTCCTCCTTGCCTCTCATGTTCTGTAATTTGTAATTTTCTTCTTTCTATCAAGTCTTTTTCACATTCTTCCAACTCTTTCTCCCTTAAATTTGTGACTGCTTAACTCTTTCAATACCGGTTGCGTCCTTTTCATTATATTCTGGCAACGATTAGACGATTTTATTCAGTTTAGGAAAGACCTTTAGCAATGAAAAGACCTCTAACTCCTTCCTTTATCCCTTTTGACTCCCACAGATCGTTCTTAAGCTTCATAAAATCGTCTGTACATAGCTAAAATAAGACAAAACAGACGTCACCGGTACTGAGAGTGTTAACGACATATCCCTTAACCTCTTCAGGAAACGATGACGCGTTTCTTAGTTATAATCTGACTATTATAAGACAACATTGTGCAGCTTGGGAAGGATGACTAGACATTAAGGGGGTTAAAAACTATCTAACTTAACCCTCTAACTTAACAAATTCCTTCCAAAGCTAATTACAGTCGAATAATGGTAGCCAAAATAAAAGACAGAAACGCGTCCTCGTATCATTTAAGACCCTCTCTGGCTGATGATGACCTGTTTTATTCTAGCTGCTACAAGACACAAGCTTAAGAAAGACTTATCGGGCTCAATAGGTTAAATAAAGGGCAAACCATAAATATCTTTTCCTATTTGGTAGTTTCAAATGTTATAAAAAGGTTTAAGGGGGGTGACCTGTTTTGTTCTGTCCTTTTCTCTCTTTCTCTGGCTTCTATCCATTTGGCCCCATTCAGCCTACTGTTTTAAGACGTTTATCCTCATCCAGGTGTCAATTTTTTACTGGTGAGCGGTAGCGAGCCAGCATATTTTTTATTTTTGTTTGACAGCAGGCTAAATTTTTACATTTTTCGATAGAAAAATTTCACCGGCGAAGCCGGATTTCTTCATATAATGCTGGCTCGCTATCGCTCGCCAGGAAGCAATCGACACCTAGATGGGGATAAACGTCTTAAATAGTTGGCTTAATGGGGCCGAATGGATACAAGCCAGAGTAAGAGAGAAAAGGACAGAAATAAATAAAAGCAGGTGACCCCCCTGAAGTTACTTAACATAGTCTACGCTTCGTATAATTACCGATACCGATGTAACAAATATATAAATATTGCAATACAAATGTAAAAGAAAAGACAAGTAAAATATATAAATAAATAACGCCCGTGTGATTACTACTTCATCAATGTATATTCTCTTCTAGCTACCAAACAGTAATTGTACTAGTTTGTCAAAACTTATGGTTTATAGAGGGTATGGAAAAGATACAGTTTCCAAAATAATATACGCTTATGATCGGTAGTAACAAACCCATTTAATGAAAGGATAAAAAGGCAAAGCAATTCAGTATACCCTATGATTATGTATACATTTTGTATGCACTAGAAGTTTTAAGAGTGTATGTCAAGGAAGAGCCTCTTCAGTCATGGGAGTAATTCGTCCGTTACCTAAACTTTCGCCATATATCTTCTGTTTCGTCCTTGCTCCAGCATTTCTTTTTTCGCTTCTTCATTTAGTCTTTTTTCTCTTAGAGTTTATTCTGTTCTCCCATAATTCCTTTCTGTTTTCCCTTAACCCATTTCCATGTCTATATATGTCTTAATCCACCTCTAATATTTTGCTTCATTCTGTATAAAAATTAGCTATATCTCTCCTTTTCCTTAATTAATGTTAGCAACAATTCTAACATATTTTATTGTCCAGTTCTTCTACTATTTGTATTATATCATATTAATATTTGTCCTTTATTCTCATTTATTCTTGTACCTTTTTATTATTTTCATCATGTCCTATTGTCCTTTGTATTTTATTTATATATTTTTCTATCTTACATCTTATATTTTTTTACCAGATCAATAACATTTCACTTCTTCCTCTTTTGTTCTGCTTCATTCTCTCTCTCTCTCTCTCTCTCTCTCTCTCTCTCTCTCTCTCTCTCTCTCTCTCTCTCTCTCTCTCTCTCTCTCTCTCTCTCTCTCTCTGTAGGTATGTGTAATTTCCCTTTCAAACTCATTTCTTTCTATACTCTATGAAAACTTTCCTTGTGGGCATTTCCAGACCCATAAGATTACACTTCATCCTATTTCCCGGTACGACTTTTTAGCCGGAGGGAGCGGAGGGTGGAGAGAGAGCCTTTTACTTTGCTGTCCTTTTATTCTACTATAACTTGTCCCCGTCTAGTAGAATTACGGCCGGACCACCTAGTAGGGACCGCAAGGTCTGTGTGGTCTGAGTATCTGTGTAACTCTGTGTAACTCTCTCTCATTAGTCTGCCCTGCATGCTTCATATCCTATGTTGTTTACTATTTCTTTACCCCTCCTCTTCTGTCTTAGCTTTTCATTTAAGTTCTTCATTAGTCTACATTTTTTCTGCTCCCTGTATTGTCAATTATACTCATTCATACATCTTTTGAAACCCATTTTTCACTTTATTATTCATGTCTTTCCTCTTTTGTTCCTCTTCGTTATTATCTTCTTCACTGTACACAACTATGGTTATGGAAAGGGTAATTAAAGTTTTCATAATAAGCTACTTGTTTTAAAGGTATTTTGGTGGTAATACACCTATTTTATACAAGGATTGAGAAGTAAATCATCATTAAAATACCCAATCGTTGTATGTATCGTATTCATACCATTGATTATTTAGTGTTCATTATTTTGTGATCATGTTTCTTATAAATTTGCATTTATTCTCCCTCTCTTTGGTTTCGGTTATCTATAGTTTTTTATTCTGTTTCTTCTCTTCTTCCTATTGTTTCCTTTCTTCTTTCTTTTCTACCTCTCTCTTCACCTTGACTACACCTATTCCTCTTCGTGTTCACTTCCTTTCTAATCACCCTATATCCACTCTCTCACGCTCTTCTCCTTTCTTCCCGCGGTACTGTACCCTTTTCACCTTATACTGTATTCTTCTTCTCCACCCCTCCCTCCTCATTCTTCTTCTCCACCCCTCCCTCCTCATTCTTCTTCTCCACCCCTCCCTCCTCATTCTTCTTCTCCACCCCTCCCTCCTCATTCTTCTTCTCCACCCCTCCCTCCTCATTCTTCTCCACCCCTCCCTCCTCATTCTTCTCTTCCTCTGCTTCCTTTTCATCATATTCTTCTTTCAACTCTCGCTCCTCCCTTTTCTTATGTTCTCTTTCCTATTCTTCTTGTTCTTCTCTTTCTCTCTTCCTCTCTTTATCCCTCTCTCTCTGCATCTCCTCCTTCTCAGCTCCCGTTGTGTCTAATGCCATCAGTCCCCCAGAAGAGGCCATTTACCTCCATATTTGTAATTGGCACTGATCTCTCTCTCTCTCTCTCTCTCTCTCGGGGATCCTGAGTGCCCTGGAAGTCACCTGCCAATTAGCCTGGCATTTATCACAGTAAAAGTGCTAGAAGTGACACTTGTAGATAAGATGGTTGGAATCCTGGACATTCAAGCCTTATTATGGATTCCCAATACCACTTCAGGCTTACCAATTTCCTGGAATTTCCCTCAAAGACATTAACCCTTTTAGTAATATGATGCCTTGTTTCCACTTTATTCAGGCAACCATTATATATTTTTATACAGCTTTGGAAGGCCCTCCAAAAATCAAAGAGGTAAAACGTATCTCGGTTAACCCTCCGACTTATAAAATCCCTTTCTAAAATAAATAATATCGTCTATTGATGGCCAGAATTAAAGGAAGAAATATGCATAGAAAGAAAGAAAGGGTTAAGTAAAAATAAGAATAGTGGAGCCGTAGGCATCATTTGCTTAGATATAACAAAAAGTAATACTAATAAAATAACCAACAGCTTCATTCCAGGTATTAGTAATATCAAATGTAATTGCTGAATGAACTCCTGTTTCCGGAATACCCCAGGGATCTGTCTTTGGCTCACTATTATTCAAACGAAAATAGGTATAATAAAGTGAAGTAAAACAGGATGTTTATGCTCGATTCTAATACTTTCTGAACCAAAGAAATGTATACAGATATTTGTTATTACATTTCGAATAAGATCATTTTACCTCGAACAAGCTTCACTCCTAAGTTGTAGCAACTGCATTTTTTCAGTAGAACAGACTAAGAAAAATGTAACTCGTAATTTTCACCCTTTGCAAGGAGTGTATATTAATGTGCTATGAAATATCTCTTCTTTCTCATCCACACTATTACTGTATCGCATTGAAATGGTCTGATGGTCATTCAAATGCCGATTATTTTTCTTAACTCAACCTATTCACTTTTCATATTTCTTATATTTCGCCCCTCGTTTCTATATTATTCCTTCTCTCTCTCTCGCTCTCTCTCTCTCTCTCTCTCTCTCTCTCTCTCTCTCTCTCTCTCTCTCTCTCTCTCTCTCTCAGCTTCTCCTCCGCTGCTCTCCCTCCTCCAACACACACTCCACAATCTCATTATTCGTAATCTACTTAAGGACTTGAGCGATCCAGATGGAGAGAGAGAGAGAGAGAGAGAGAGAGAGAGAGAGAGAGAGAGAGAGAGAGAGAGAGAGAGAGAGAGAGAGAGAGAGAGAAACAAAAGTAGTAAATGAGACAAAGAGGAGGAAGGTGCGGAGAAATGAGAGAAAAGGGAAAACGGAGAGAGAGAGAGAGAGAGAGAGAGAGAGAGAGAGAGAGAGAGAGAGAGAGAGAGAGAGAGAGAGAGAGAGAAGAGGTAGTAAATGAAACGAAGAGGAGGAAACAAAGTGCGGAGAAATGAGAGGACATAGAAAACGAAAGAGCGGAAAAGAGAGGCAGAGAGAGAGAAAAGGTAATGAGCTGGAGAAGGGGGAGGAAGAGAAAGAGATAAATAAAGTGAATGGGTGATGAGAAGTGCATCATTATTTCGAATAATTAAAATACATTCTAAAGACCAATAGTGTGTGTGTGTGTGTGTGTGTGTGAGAGAGAGAGAGAGAGAGATATGCAACTCGTACATGCAGTGCTAATTGTAACCAGGCCAAAATTGCTACCACAAATCCTTAATAACACAACAAAACATAATATAGTATAAATACAGCTACCAAACTACTGTATACTGTATATCAAACGGTAATTCGAAAACCATGACACAATACGTCTAACCTGATCTGTTTTTACCAACCACAAGTGTGAGCTGCTACACCTTACCTTAATACAGCTATTAACCTATGCAGGATACGAAGACGCGTTTCTTCATCATAATCTGGCTATTATTTAATTATTTTATGCAGTTTAGGAAAGATTTCTAGGAATCACAAGGCTAAAATCTATCTCAATTAACCCTCAGACTTTCAAACTTTCTTCATAAAATGATTATAATTGTCTAATGAAAGCCAACATAGAAGGAAGGGAAGCGTCCTGGTATACTGAAAGGGATACAGGTATCCAATTTATAATTAATTTAATTTTCTACAGGATTCTAAACCTATCCCAATATTCTTCAAATATCTAAACTCGTCTTTATGTGTATATAACCCAATCATTCCCTAACGTTTTTAAATATGTAAATTTTTTCAAAAGCTTTAATATAGTCTCCACAGCTTATTTATTCCCTCCTTTACATTTATCATAAAAAGCTACTACCATCTATGCAATTTTCACACAATTCTACAACCGTCTGCAAGTAATCATATCCTTATCATCTACAGGAATTTGTATGTTTATATAGGCCCTAATAACTGTAGTTTATTCACTATGATTAGACTAAACATCTTGACCACTAACCTCTTATATCTTAAGAAAGTCTGGAACAATGGAGTTGATTTTTAGACTATTTGGGAAGAAAGGTTCATGCTATAGGTGTGGAGATTTATATCCTAATTGTTCTAGCCCTTGTTTAGCTACAAATACTACCTATTGGTCAAGCTTTCGGGCCTAAATACAGTGAATAAACAATATCTAGCCTCCACAGTTCCCTCCAAAGCCGGATACACTTCTATAGATTAACCATTATTTTGCAAACCTGTAATTTATTTTCCAATTGTCCAAAATCATCAATAAGTCTCCATAACACTCGAACTACCCTCCATATCTCTAACCAAGCATAACCAGTTATTTTACCTTTCCTGACCTTATAGATAACCTAGAATTTGTAAACACATCTAAAGACCTATACGTTTTTCATAGTATAATCTACAACCTAATTAGTCTACAATCCTCCCGCATCATTCGGCAATACTCATAACCTTTAACAAGATCTCGTAAACTCCAAGAGGCTTCCACAGTTATTATCAAACTCTTGTAACTTTCACAAGCCACTAAAAGCTACCCCACTTCTCTCTATCTCTCTCTCTCTCTATCTATCTCTCTCTCTCTCTCTCTCTCTCTCTCTCTCTCTCTCTCTATATATATATATATATATATATATATATATATATATATATATGTAGTAAAACTCGCTAGGAAAATTGAAACAAAGGAACACCAAGCTTTCGTCTATTCTCTCAAGACATCTTCAGGGTAATACGAGGGTAATACGAGGTTCACACGTATTTGTGATTTTACCTCCATATATATATATATATATATATATAAATATACACACGTGTGTGTGTGTGTGTGTGTTTGTGTGTGTTAATCCCTATATATAGTTTAAATCCCTTTCCAAGGTTCCGTAACCTTTCACATATAATTCCGCAGCCCCCATAACAAGTACGTGCCTCACACAGACACAGAATAAAACTAAAATATTTTTTCAAAACCTACTGACTATTACAGCCATTCTCAACTGGCCTATAGTTATATTATTATAATAATAATTATTATTATTATTACTAATATTATTATTATTATTATTATTATTACTTTATTACGGCATTAGTAATAATATTAGTAGTAGTAGTAGTAGTAGTATAATTATTCTGACGTGTTTACACATAGTCTCTTTCAGATACATAAATATTCTTCGAAATGATTTGCAGATATTAATGTGATACATCTTTCAGTTTTTGCAATTGAAAGATGTTATTCGGACATACCTATTAACCTATATCGTATAGTCCAACACAAGCCCGTCCCCAGACCGTCGCAATCCTCTACAAACCCAAAACACAACACGCATACACACCTCATCTACAGTTATTCATGAATTATCTGGCAATATTAAACCACCGGGATATTGATTTAATACAAACAATGCCTTGTCATCCCAACATCCTTACAAATGGTCATCCCCTCCCAACACACATCACACATACACAAACTCACACACACACATATAAGAGTGCCAGGCTGGTAGTGGCACGGTAGACTGGCACTGTCGTCTGATCTCTCTCTCTCTCTCTCTCTCCTTACTTTAAAGACACAACCCTATAATTATAACCCTATACATGAATACATGCACTGACACACACAAAAGAGATCTTGAACCCCCCCCCCCCCCCCCACACACACACAACCTACCTAGAGTTGTTAGTGAGCGGCCCTGCACCGTTGAGTTTCCATGATGTGAGGGTGCCAGACATGTAGTGGCACTGTAGACTGGCACTACCACCTGGACCCACCACCGCACTCTCCGGCACTGTCTCCACATTTGGCACTGATGGGTCTGAAGGCAAACAAAACATACAGCTTAGTAAGGGGCAAATGGTAAAAAAATAAATAAATAAATAAATAAATAAATAAAAAAGTAGTGTTGTTATGAATATTAACCCCTTCAGTACCGGTGACGTCCTTTTCGTTATAGTCTAGCAACTATTAGATGATCTTATTCAGCTTAGGAAGGACCTCTAGCAATATAAAGGCTAAAAGACGATCTAATTTAATTCTTTTAGCTACCACATATCCTTCCTAAGCTGAATCAAATTGTCTCGTAGTTGTCAGAATATGACACAAAGGACGTCGCCAGTACTGAATGGGTTAGGACTGTCCTTCCTGATTCAGATTCTGCGGCAACGGGAAAAACATAAGAGGTCATGTCATGTATAAATATAGCGTTGTCTTCTAGCATTACAATAAGTTTACCATGATCTTTAAACTTTATACAAGTACTGTAAACCCTAAAGCAGGCAAGACTACCCTTTGTTTGTAAGTTAGTACAAAAACATCAATAACATAACAGAGAATATCGAATAATTGCAAACTTTATCATGGCTAAGCTCCCAGTCTATGAAATAAAGAGCGAGCCAGTAAGTTTGTTCTTCAATATCACAAAGTTTCCCTGGCTCTGTCGCCACTCTCGGTAATGAGGTGTTGGCATCAAGAAATGTAAAAAAAAAAGGTATATTATATGTTTTACGACTTATCATATCAGAGAACTTCAAATAAGACCCCCCCACCCCCTTCGACTTGCTGGTGCCACATTTCATATTCACCAAAACTCCAACCTGTTAATATCATATAGGAAAGCATATTAACAAACATATGATATATATACTGTAAGTAAACATAGACATATTTTGTAATGTATGAGCTTTACAATAGTCAAATAAGTGAAAGCTGATATACGGCAATTATTAAAATAATTAAAGGAAATTTTTCTCAAGCATTTTTATTCATGTAACATATTATAAAGTGCACAAGGAAGTTTAGGTATGGAATTTTCATTAAATTTTGGCATACTGGGAGTATGCAATTATGAAGCAATATCGTGTGTAAGGGGGGCAATAGATTAAATATTAATTTATTTCTTGAATTTCACAAACATTTTAATAATTAGGTGACACTGCGGGTTAATAAAACTAAGCTCTTCGCCTATAATTTCGCTACTAACTCAATTTAGGTTGATTCAGTTGTTATTCATGTTTTTCATTTTACATATCATTCTCACTCTGTATCTCATGAAATAGAAATACCTTAACCCCTTCTTTACCGGCGACCCCTTTCAATTTTATTGTAGCTATGTTTAATTAAGTTTGGGCTATTTCAGAAGGATCAGTCGCAGTAAATAGGGTTAAGTGAGATATTTCAAAGCCTGTAAATTGCTGTAGGCCCATTATAAACTGAATCAAATTGTCTAAAAGTAGCCAGAATGAAGTTATAAATATGTAGCCGGTAAAGAAGGGGTTAAGGGTGTATTTTGTACCCTTTATGAGTATAACAGTACAACGACAATTATAAACCCGGTAATATTGATCATCTACAGCTACCAAGGCATGAATCTGGGTCAAGTGCTGTGAATGATTGACAGGATTCTTTAATTGCTCTCACAGGTTTACAGATTCTAGTTGATTTTATGAGGTTACCCGTTTGCAAAAATGCTGTTTGAAGTTGGGTGAGAACATTTACTCTATTAAATATTATGAATTAGTTTTCTATGGTTGCTAAATACAGTCATCACTCCGTTGCATTTTCGTATCTTGGCAACTGTAAGGCTGGGTAAGATATCAGTTTAAGGCTTTGAGCAATGTCTTTTTCTGTTGTCTTATCCTTGCCAGAAGTTTGGCATCATACTGCATATTCCACAAAAAACATGAGCACCCTCAATCCTCCAGCCATTGTATTATTGTATTTATATAAAGAATGTCCAGAATATTTGAATAAATTATTATTATATAACATCTCACACGTAGGGCTCATATGGATCATGTCCAATTCGTTTGATTGATGGCAAAACATGTGCCATATCGGACAATCCAAAAATCTTGCCAGAGCCCATCAATTTTAATTAATATCCTTACTGTTTCTGCCTGTTAATCTTAGTTCGCATTGTTGAGCAAATGTAAGCAAAGGAATGAGTATGTGTCTCATTTTTAACCACCTATCACATGTCTCGAATACAAGATCCGACAGTCTGCGCTCGCCCATTATTACTAGTTCACATGAACAGTAAGTAAAGAGGCAAGTAAATTGTTCCATAAATTTAATCTTTTTAGGGTCAATTATTGTGACTGTATTCTAAAATTTGACATCAATAATTTTAATCAAGCATTTTTAACTTGAAGTTTCTTGTATAACCTCTGCTTACTTTTTGTCTGTATTTATTGTTTATCTTTTTCTTTTTCTTTTTCTATTATTAATATTAATATTGATGATTTTTTAAATTTATTGTTCTTGTTAAAAGAGTACTCCTTGTTTAAATCTGTTGTTACTTCATATTTTGCAATTATTTGTCTTTATATTATATATATTCATTGTCGATAGTATCAATTGCTTACTTTTGCGATTTCCTTAATTTATTTGTGCTATAAATGTAGGTTATCTGTAGGGTAGTTATTGATAGGGGTCACTTGAGGCATGCTATGCTTACAGGTACCTACCCGATAGCACTATCGTTAGTGAGTGCTGTACTGTATTTTATATATTATTTTGTAATAGTATAGATATCTTATCAATATTTGTATTTTGTACTATTGTTAATGTCTTGTCATGTTGCAAATTTGATTTTAAATTATATTTTGACATTTAACATGTAGTTTCTTTATTCATGCAGAGTTTAGTAAAATTTGCCAGAACGTCCCGGACTTCCCAAACTTGACTACTTCCTTTAACGTGACGATAGTGCGTTGTTATATGTGCGATTAGTTTGCTTGGGAAACAGATTAACTTGCTCATGTAGTAATGTACACCCTATGTGGTGGATTGTGTTCTTTTATTTAATAATTTTCATTTTAGTAAGCGTTGTTTCCACATAGCGATTTTGATAATTTGATTTGACTTTATGTTGTCCTTGTCCCAGTTTTGTTTTGTTTGGTTTGCAGGTTTTGCATTTTAATTTATATAGGTTCAGGGACAGTATAGATGTGAGGCCGGTCTGTACTAGTGGCAACATTAGTATACGACGTGTTCCCCATGTACTGTCCCTTCCTTTACTTGTACTCGTTGACGAACCAGGACCGGCCACGGACTATGTGTCAGAATAATTATATGTACCCTCGCACCCGGCAAAATTATAAAAACAAAAATGAAAAATAATAATGAAAATAACCGGCGTCTTTTCGATGATAACTGTAGATGTAAACTCTGTGTGAATGAATTTGATTTTGAACATCAAACATTTTTTAAAAGTTACATTACCAATACAAAATTTTTGTTTTTAAATTCTTCTGTTAATGTAACATCTCCATGTAAAGTAAAGAATGTTATCTATTTAATAACCTGTGAGAAATGTGGTATACAATATGTTGGAAAGACGGAGCAATGTTTAAGAGAAAGAGCCTACGGGCATAGATCAGGAATTAAGAACGGCATCGACTCCAAGATTCTTCTATATAAGCATTTTAACACAGATTGTACTAAATTTGATTGTAAATACAAAATTATAGAAATTGTTCAAAGTAATCAAAATGTTTTAGATAGAGAAAATTATTGGATTGGAAAATTAATGACCATCTATCCATTTGGACTTAACAATCAAATAAAAAATGTAGGCAACATTTTGTATAAAGATTTATTAAAAAACGATTTTAATAACCCATATTTTAACTTCCCTGTTTTAAACAGAAGACCTGGTAGACACGGTAATAGAAGACTAAATACATTTAATAAAAAGAAAAACAGGTCTGATATTAAAATTATTGTTAATAATTTATATTCATTATATCGAAATTTCGGAATTAAAAAATTAAAAGATTCATTGAAAGGCCTACAAAAGAAAAGTTTTGCTCCTTTTATAGAAAATATTCTAAACAATAAACATAATTTCACAAATAAATTTAAGAATATAGTCTTTGCTTTTATGGGATATATTAGAGCTAATTCTAGGAAATCCAAAGATAACCGTATTAAAGATAAAGTCATGTCCACTTTAAATTATTCCTCTAAAATTTTAGACAAAATTAATGTTAACAGTCTTATTAATTCAAAGAAAGTTAAGTCCATGTTACCAGATGGTTGTAAAGATTTCAAACCATTAATAGTGTATTCATATGAACGACCTGTTGGGTCTATTATTTGTAATTATAATAAAGTTTTAGGAAATCTTTCAGATAATGATATTTTCAATAATAATAAATGCGTGTGTGAAAGAGTCCTGGATATGCCAGCTAGCAGACGTGATGCACTAGCAAAGTTCATTTATAGTCCGATATGTCACATATTAACAGGTGATGTAGAACTAGTTAAACATTTTGCAAACGACAAATTAGCGGAGCTATGTCGTAAAGGGTTTAAATTTAGAATAGGGAGTAATAAAGTAACATGGGACATAATTTTAAAAGATATTGTTTTTTCAGTCAATAAATTAAAAGATAAATTGTTAAAAATTGCGTGCTGCGATGCGAGAGAACTAGAAGCATGGTCTAAATTATTAATTAAGTTAATTAGAAATAAAATTTTCTCGCTTAAAAATGAATTTAATCTTTCAGATTTTATAGACTATAATTATAATAAGCTTAAAGCTGATTTAATAAATTTACATAAACATTTTGTAATCACTACAGTAGATAAAGCCAGCAATAATTATAGCTTCACATGTAAGAAATTTTATCTTGAAAACATGAAAAAAGAATTAGGTATTAAGGGTAACATATTACGTAAAAATATTTGCGGTAATTCTGTTTATGAAATTCAAAATAATCTGAATATTGATAACTTAATCGATGAACATACCAAGAAAAATATAATATTTGATATTAAACTTTCTGATAAGAACAAGTGCATTGCAAAATTATACATGTTACCTAAATTTCATAAAAGACCTTATAAATATCGCTTTATTGCCGGAGCAAAATTTGCTACCACTAAAACTCTATCAGAACAAGTCGTAAATTGCTTAAAATACATTAAAAGTACTCATAAAAGATATTGTAATACCATCATGAGAAGAACTGGCATTAACTATTATTGGAGTGTTGACAATTCGTTAGAAGTTATTGATAAAATAAATACCATGCCGAAAGTTACCTCGGTACATAGCTTCGACTTTTCAACTTTGTATACCAATTTGCCTTTAGATTTAGTATATTCAGAGCTTTGCTTTATTATAGATTTGCACTTTGACAGGTTCGTTGGGAATGGTAATTATTTCATAAATGTTTATACATATTTTAATAATGCATCACTTAGCTCTACTCCCACTAGTTCTGTATATTTTGATAGAATTAAACTTAAAGATGCCCTTAAATTCCTCCTTTTCAATACTTATGTTAGATTCGGGCCTTACATTTTCAAACAAATATTAGGAATTCCTATGGGTGGAAATGCTAGCCCTTTAATTGCAGACTTATTCTTGCTTGCTTTAGAATTTAAATATATAA
Organism: Lithodes maja; assembly: GCA_037953745.1. NCBI lineage: Eukaryota > Metazoa > Arthropoda > Malacostraca > Decapoda > Lithodidae > Lithodes > Lithodes maja. Next base: position 43,561 of record JBAKBP010017334.1, read on the forward strand.
AAGACTTAGTTGACAGTAGCAAGAAAAATAAAATTCCAGAAAAATTAGCACTTGCTAAACTGTTAAGTAATAATAGTAGATATATTGATGATATTCTTGTTTGCAATTTGTTAAATTTTAATCAAGTTGCTAAACTTATTTACCCTAATTCTATTCCCCTCACACAATGTAACGTAAATTATAAAGTTGAAAATTTTCTTGATATAAATATAGAGATTGTTAATGAACAGTGCATACTTAAAGTATATCACAAAGTTGATGATTTTAATTTTAACGTAATAAACTTTCCTTTCCCTAGTAGTAATATCGATAGTAAAATAACTTATAATTGTTTTTATTCCCAATTAATAAGATTTTGTAAAATCTGCACTAAAGTAGATGACTTTTGGGCTAGAGCTAGGTTACTATACAGACTCTTAGTGGACAGAGGTTTTGAGGCAAGTAAATTGTTCCATAAATTTAATCTTTTTAGGGTCAATTATTGTGACTGTATTCTAAAATTTGACATCAATAATTTTAATCAAGCATTTTTAACTTGAAGTTTCTTGTATAACCTCTGCTTACTTTTTGTCTGTATTTATTGTTTATCTTTTTCTTTTTCTTTTTCTATTATTAATATTAATATTGATGATTTTTTAAATTTATTGTTCTTGTTAAAAGAGTACTCTTTGTTTAAATCTGTTGTTACTTCATATTTTGCAATTATTTGTCTTTATATTATATATATTCATTGTCGATAGTATCAATTGCTTACTTTTGCGATTTCCTTAATTTATTTGTGCTATAAATGTAGGTTATCTGTAGGGTAGTTATTGATAGGGGTCACTTGAGGCATGCTATGCTTACAGGTACCTACCCGATAGCACTATCGTTAGTGAGTGCTGTACTGTATTTTATATATTATTTTGTAATAGTATAGATATCTTATCAATATTTGTATTTTGTACTATTGTTAATGTCTTGTCATGTTGCAAATTTGATTTTAAATTATATTTTGACATTTAACATGTAGTTTCTTTATTCATGCAGAGTTTAGTAAAATTTGCCAGAACGTCCCGGACTTCCCAAACTTGACTACTTCCTTTAACGTGACGATAGTGCGTTGTTATATGTGCGATTAGTTTGCTTGGGAAACAGATTAACTTGCTCATGTAGTAATGTACACCCTATGTGGTGGATTGTGTTCTTTTATTTAATAATTTTCATTTTAGTAAGCGTTGTTTCCACATAGCGATTTTGATAATTTGATTTGACTTTATGTTGTCCTTGTCCCAGTTTTGTTTTGTTTGGTTTGCAGGTTTTGCATTTTAATGAATGATAATGTGGGATATTAAGAACATTCTATCTTTTAGTAATTCTTCTTTTTGAATCTTTATTAAACTTACACTATTGCATAATTCATAACTAACAACAATTTATCAAGTGTCGAAAAACGGTCATGAAATAATATGCACTCTTACAGTTTCTACCCATCTCTCTTGTATCTTCATAAATTTAATTTTTCTATTATATCCAGTCATACTTGCTGCTATAAATGGCTGCTTTTCTTCAGGCAAATTACTATCATAAGTGTTCATCGGGACTGTCTATCACATTTCTGTATTCATGGGTGACTTTCTTACCAGGGATTTTAGTCTGATTCATACATAATTGCAGGTTATTCCATCTTCTATCACTCCGCTTCCTTTAATCAGCGTTCTAAAAGTAGTCGCTCATTCTCTGCCCAAGTGTTTCTCTTAACTATTCTTTTAACACAACAAGTATATACTGTATGCCTCTCAGGCCATCTTTTCCCCTAGAACAATACAAACCTCAAATGAAATAGGACCAGTTTCATTTGAATCGAATATACATTGATTTTGCTTTTCATTTCCTCTCTTTTGGCAATAATAAGTTTGTCAAATTCTACTGCAGTTCCTTTTTTTTTTTTTTTTTGAAATAAGTTGCCTAGTGTTTTACACTAGTATTGCAAAGTGGGCCACAGTTCAGACATGTTAATATCTTGCTCGGAATCCCCAACTAATTGTGTATGTGCCTGAATAATGCATTTTCCCTGACAGATTTGTGTAATTGAAGAGCTTCAGCTGACATCTTTGTTTGTTGTTGCTGTGCTGTTCCTCAGGCTGTCTGGCCGAACAGCCCCAAGGTTCCGAGCAAGGCCAACGCCATAAACGAGCGCCTCCACAAAACCCTCCCTGCTTACCACTGATAAAGCCCGGGTGACCGAAGCCACTCCAACAGCTGACATTTGTAGTTATACTTCCTTTCAAATTGTCTTTTCTCCCTTTCCCAGTCGCATTCCAAACCCTAACATTGAATAAACAGCCTAGTGACGATAAGCAGATCTGCTTGTAATTGCTATGCTTGCTTTTCTTGACATGAATACATTTATTCTACAGTATGTGTGGAAGCTTTAAGCTGTTAGAAACTTTGTATCCAGGAAACCAGTGACTCGTTAACCATGCCTATGATTGATTAATTTCAAGGCGTTTGGGCGATCAGTGTCTTCATCATTCAAGGTGAACGACATGAAGGCCAAACACTGAGTTTTCTCTGGGATTGGGCAGTCAGCTGTGACAATATGAAAATAGCAGCACTGTTCAAAGATATTATGGTGGTAATGAAATAATACTCATACTTATTTGAAATGATGGATGCTATTATTGTAAAACAATACTCTCGACATCAATATTCAGCAGCCTATAGCTGTAAACTCGTAAAAGAGGTCTGTACTGTGTCAAACAACAGAATCGAGCAATAAATTACTGCTTAGTTGATTTTCTGTATCATGTTTGCAGGCTAGCCACCTACTCAGACTAATCTGCAATTTGTGTTCATAAGAGTGATCAGGGATTTATAGGAAGAGGAAACATTTACAAAGAGCGATCAGAATAAACAGCAGGGTGAATACAACCCTGGTTCTAATGTACGGATGGTGAGTTGTAAAAATACTGGATTTTTGATAAATTAAACCAAGTTCTAATGCTTGTAGAGATAAGATTATTTGTAGATTACAAACAAACAAAATGTCAAGAGAAATACTATTTGAGGATAGGCCATTATTATGACAACGCTTCACTTTACAGTTATACCTGAAAACAGATGTAAAACAACACGTCGTCAGAATAAAGTCCTATCCTCAAAATGTGTTTTTCTCATAAGATTACTTGACAGTTATAGTTCCTTTACCAACGTACCTTCAATAGCCAGGAGGAATGGGTGGTGTGTGGTGGTGGCAGTGAGGTAGGACGGGTGGTTGTGTGGTAGTGCAGCAGAGGAGGTGGTAGCTGAGGTGCCCTGCTTGTATATAGAAGCACCACAGGTATATATACCGTTGTGTACTGCTGGGTCGAAGGTGTCTATGGTCAGCCGCCGGCGAGAGATTGACACACCATCGGTTTCTTTCACCGGAGTACCATTCCTGGAGAAATAGAAAATATATGTAGTCTACACCCTGTGTATATTGTAAGATAACGAACATTTGCCACGAATCACTAGACCTGATAGTCCAAACTCTTGACATCTACCAGTGGCACGGGGTGGGATCAAACTGCCGACCCTTCGATTAGCAGTCAGCCATGCTACTGACCAGGCCACGGCTGTAAACTTGCATAGATTAATTAATAACTAAACTTTATTTATACATTGTATTACGTTAAAATAAATGGAATTATTATTTTCGTTGTATCACGTTAAAAATACTGTATATTGAATTATTAAAAAATTATACATTTAATTACGAATAAACAATCATACTATAGTACACCTAAATTGATAAACAAATCATGCGCTAAACAATAGGAAGTTTGGGAATGCAAATACTAACTCTGAATAATTAAAGTAGTGCCAAACCTCCCCCACTCCAGAAGTAGGCTTAAGGGGACCGACTCGTTTTTCTTTTTCTTTTTGGGTAGTAGCCATTCGACCCCATTCACCACTGTTTTAAGACGTTTATCCTCATCCAGGTGTCGATGAACACCTGGCGAGCGATAGCGAGCCAGCATATTTTGGATTATGTTTTAGACAGCTATTTAATTTGTACATTTTTCGGTAGAAAGAATGTCTCCGACGAAGCCGAATTTCTCCATCAAATGATGAGAAACGTCTTAAAACAGTAGGCTGAATGGGGCCGAATGGATAAAACCCAGAGAGAAAAAGCAGGTCGGTCCCCTTAACATAAGAACATAAGAACATAAGAAAATGGGAGTCTGCAGAAAGCCGATTGGCCTAAGCAAGGCAGATCCCTGTCCCACACAACCCCAATTACAAAGCCCAATTATAGGCTGAACACTCTAATACCCTGAGGATCATCTTACCAAAACGATTAGAGATTAACGCAGGATTACGGGGTCTGCAGAGCGCTGATTGGCCCAACCCTGCTGATCCCCCTTCACACCCAACCCTTCTCGTCCATATGCTTATCCAATTTTATCTTAAAGCTCCCTATCGTTTTTAATCCCACTATAGCACTTGGTAGTCCATTCCACCCATCTACAACTCGGTTACCAAACCAATATTTGCCTATATCTTTTCTGAAACGAAATTTATCTAATTTGAAACCATTGGTACGAGTTCTTTCGCTATCACTGAGCTTTAGTACATTTGTCATGTCCCCTTTGTTAATCCCACTAACCCACTTGAACACCTTTATCATATCCCCTTTAACTCTGCGTCTCTCTAACGAATGTAAGCCTAATTTCTTCAACATTTCTTTATACGGAAGATTTCTAATATTATGGATAATTTGTTTCATTCTACGTTGTACTCTCTCCAATGAATCTATGTCCATTCTGTAATAAGGACACCAAAATTGAACAGCATAATCCATATGGGGTCTCACTAATGACAAGTAAAGTTTTAAGATAACATCAGCAGTTCTGTTACTCACACTCCTAGAGATGAACCCGAGAATCCTGTTTGCCTTGTTTCGAACGCTTATACACTGTTGTCTAGGCTTCAAATCATTGCTAACAAACACACCTAGATCTTTCTCACAATTCGAGTTTTCTAATTCCATATTAGCTAGTTTATATTTAACATTTGTATGCATCTTCCCTAGCCTATCTTTAATACCTTGCATTTGTCAATGTTAAACTTCATCTGCCAATTTACTGACCATTCGTGTAAGGTATCTAGATCCCTTTGGAGGCACTCTATATCTCTATCTGAATCAATTGTTCTCCTCATTTTGGTATCGTCTGCAAATTTACTTATCCTACTAGTTATACCTAAATCAAGGTCATTTATGTATATAACAAACAACAGAGGACCTAATACAGATCCCTGGGGGACACCACTTTTGACTGCTCCCCATTCTGACTTCGTACCATTTATGCTGACTCTCTGCTTCCTACCAATTAGCCATGACCTAATCCATCCCAACAACGCCCCACCTATTACATGTGCCTCAACCTTTCTCATCAATCTCTCATGGGGGACTCTGTTGAAAGCTTTACTGAAATCTAAATATATTATATCATATGACTTGTCATTATCTACTGCTTCATATACCTCTGAGAAAAAACTAAGCAAATTAGTAAGGCAAGAACGTCCCTGAGTGAATCCATGCTGAGAAGAATTTATTAAATTAAATGTATCTAAGTGGTTTCTAATTTTACTAGCAATAATTG
>JBAKBP010017335.1:0-49189 GCA_037953745.1 Lithodes maja
GTAATGCGGGTGGGGCATGGGTGTTAAAAGAATGACTAGAAGTATATAGTAATGGTAAAATGTACTTGTAGGTGCATGTCCAATGCCATGTTCACATCCCATTGGTTGTGACAAGTTTAAAGCGCCTTCATAGTAGTATATAATATTTAGCGAGTAAATGTTAAGGTATATTTGTATAGATTGTAAGAGAAGCATAACCAGTGATATATTTATCTCTCCCCTAATTCTACTGACTATCCAAAATTCTTTTACTATCTAACTTCTAAAGAGGAACACATTCTGTCCATCTCTCCTTACGCAGAAATCTCCACCCTAGGAAATTTCAACGTTCACCACCGCCAATGGCTTTCCTGTTTCCACTGACCAACCTGTTGAACAAACTTACATCTTTTCTATCCTAAATGACCTACTGTAGACCAGTTAGTCCAGCAATTGAATCTTGGAACGAGGGCTAGAGAGAAATGGCGCTATGTAAGTAACCTGAACATTATTTTTATTATCAACTCTGCGTAAGCAGAGTTTGGTATCGCCCCCCCCCCCCCCCCCCCCGTATAGTGGGTACCACACGAAAAAAATCTCTGTCGTCGTCGTCGTCGTCATCGTCGTTGTCATCGTCGTCGTCCGTCTGTCTCGGAACTCCTCCCAGACCATTGGACGGATTTTCACCAAATTTCACACGAACATTTGTTGCGTGAATGCAAAAGTCAGTCAAAAAAGATTTTTTGAATTTATGCAATAGTTATGATTTTAGGTCCAAAATATGGTTTTGCCCCCCCCCCCCCCTTCCCGGACCCCCCCCCCCCCCTCCCCCCGACCCTCCGGGAACCCCCCCCCCCCCAGCAATGATGGCGTTCTGGGAGCGAAAACATCTCGCTACGTATTTGCTAGGTTAAATTAGTTTAGTTAGCATTAGAAGTGATGGTAGTAATATTTGGATTTATGGTGATAGTAGTGATAATGGTGATAATTGTAGTGATGATGGTTGTAGTTGTATTGATGATGATGACAGTAGTAGATATGATGGTGACAGTAGTAGTAATGATGGTCATAATAGTAGTGATGATGGTGACAAGTAATGATGATAGTTGTAGTGATAGTAATGACAGTGATGATGGTGTGAGTATTAGTGATGATGGTGAGTAGTAGTGAGGATGGTGAAATTTGTAGTGATGATAATGATAGTTGTGGTGATTAAGTTCATAGTAATGGTGATGATGGCAGTAGTAGTTATTATGGTGACAGTAGAATAAATTATGGTAATATTTGTGACAGTAGTAATGATGATGGTTATAGTAGTAGTGATGATGTTAACAGTAGTAATGGTGATTGTAAGATGGTGCTGATGATATTAGTAATGATGATTGATAGTTGTAGTATCAATGATGATAGTAGTGATTAAGATGCTAGTGACAATGGACAGTGATTATGGTGAGAGTAGTAGTGATAATTGTAATTGTAGTAGTGATGATGATCATAGTAATGGTGATGATGACAGTACTCGTGATGATTGTGGCAGTTGTAGTGATGATGGCAGTCGTAGTGATTATGTTGATTGTGATTGATGATGGTATTAGTAGTGATGATGGTAACCCATCGCAGAGTTGGGTATGCCGTTTTGATTTTGGGCAAAACCGCACGTCTACTTTATTATTATTATTATTACTAGTTACCTCTATGAATTACAGGTCTTATCACATTTGATGATAAGAAATACTAGGAAGAGCAGTGGATGTTGGTGTATCGCTGAAAAGGGAGGGAAATGAGTGGAAGGTGCCTATACTGCTATATGCGGATGATACAGTTCTGATGAGCAATAATGAATGGGAGTTGCAGGGTCTGGTAAATGAGTTTGGAACAGTGTGCGAAAAACGGAATTTGAAGGTAAATGCGGGGAAGAGCAAGGTTATGGTCTTCAAAAGGGGTGAAGTCACAGAGTGTGAGGTGAAGTTGAAAGGTCAGGCTATGGAGATCGTCAGCTCTTTTAAGTATCTGGGCAGTGTGTTGAGTAAAGATGGGACTATGGATGAAGAAGTGCGGGAGAAGGTGCAACAGGGGAAGAGGGTTGTAGAAACGTTGAAAGCATCAACAAGAAATAGGGTGGTCAGTATGGAAGTGAAGAAGTCCTTGCATGACAGTGTGGTAATCCAGACACTAACTTACGGAAGCGAAGCATGGACGTTCGGGAAGAGACTCAGACCAAGAGTGAGAGCGGCGGAAATAAGTTACTTGAGATTTTTTTTTTTTTTTTTTTTTTTTTAAAAGAGACACTGAACGGAGGAAGGAAAAACACAGATAAAACAAAAAAGGTCCATGTGCCTAAAGGCATCCTCCATTCATAAAATGTTTGTAACAACTGGATTTAAACTTTTGTAGATTGTAAGTTTGTGGAAAGCAACTCGAGGGAAGTGAATTCCAAAGAGTAGTAGTTCTAGGGATAGATGAATTTTGATAAGCAGAAGTTCTGCATTGTGGAGGAGAAAGTGTAAATTCATGGGCGCTCTCAGCTGCCCTAGTTCTACGGGGAAAGATGTGGAGAGGCGGCACAATTGAAGCAAGTTCCTCGGAACAATTGCTGTGAAAATATCTAGAATAATGCAAGGGATGCAACGTTTCTTCGTATGGATAATGTAGGAAGGTCCTGTGTGATTGCAGGGTTATTGATTAATCTAATAGCTTTATTTTGAATTTTGTCCAACTGCCTCAATGCAACCACTCCACTTCCACTCCACAGAGGTGAACAGTAATCCATCTGAGAACGCACATGACTTTTATATATTACGGCCAACTGCTCGTCAGTTAAGAATTTTCGAACTCTGTACAGGAGTCCCAGTTTTTTAGAGGCATTCTTAGCAATGCCTCTAACATAATGTGTCCAGCTCAAGTTAGTAGTTAATGTTACACCGAGAATGTCAATACTAGGGGAAGTGGGAATATTTACATCATTAAAAAATATATGGGAGTCAGTGAGATTCTGTCGGTTAGAAAATTGAATATACTTGGTTTTCTGTGCATTAAAGGAAACTAGATTCTTTTGTCCCCATTCATTAATTCTAGAAAGGGTCCTGCTTCAGAGAAATTGCAGTGTTTATTTTTGAATTTATAACATCGGGTTGGGTGAAAGAATTGGTAAATGTGAAGGAACTGTGGAGTGTTGAGTCATCTGCGTAGGAATGTATTGGATTATGAGTGGTAGATATGAGATCATTGATATGAATGAGGAACAGAGTTGGGGCCAAAACTGATCCCTGGGAACACCAGCATTTATTGAGTGAAATTGAGAATAAAGGCCATCTACCATTACACATATGTTTCTGTTATGAAGATAAGAAGAAATTAGTGGAACTAATGATGCAAGGCCGTACTGTGACATCTTCGACAATAAGGATTGATGCCAGACTCTATCAAATGCCTTTGATATATCCAGTGCTATTGTATGTGTTTCACCATGTTGGTCTGTAGCTTGGTTGATTTGATGCGTAAGAAGGCAAAGAATGTCTGCAGTTGATCGACATCGTCTAAACCATATTGCCTATCACTGATTAATTTATTATTCTCAAGATGCTTAATTATGTGATTATTTAATATAATTTCAAAGACTTTACCAAGAGTGGAAGTTATAGCTATTGGTCTGTAGTTTGATGGATCTGAAGAGGCACCTTTTTTAGGAACTGGATGGATGTTTGCTTCTTTCCAGGGTACTGGGAAGCATGAGGTATGAGTACACAGACGGAAAAAAATTGCCAATACAGGAGCGAGCACCAAGGAGCAATTCTTAAGTACTATTGGAGGAATTTCATCTGGACCAGGAGCCTTATCTACTGAGAGATTCTGCAAAATAGTTTTGACATGTCTGGTGTGGATGTTAAGTGAGGGAATTTCAGGCGAATTAAAATTAAGTACAGGGACATCTTGATTTATTTCATCTAAGGTTGAGTTGGTGGAGAAAATATCCGCAAGAAGGTTAGCTTTACCTCGTGGGTCACTTACAAGATTGCCAGTCGGAGATTTTAATGGTGGAATGGATGAAGCAGTAGTGAAGTTGGATTTGAATGAGTTAAGAGTAGACCAAAATATTTTGTTCTCATTTGGATTATTTAGAAGTTTATTTGCCTGCTTGTGGAGAAAGTTTGATTTAGTTAGGTTTAATACAGTTTTGGCATGATTTCTGATGTTTCTAAATTTTCATGTGTTTTTGATCTTGTGTATGCATTGTAGGCTATTGATTTTTGTTCAGTTACTCAAGCACAATTATGGTCAAACCATTTAGGTGAATTAGATATTTTACTGTACTTTTGATGAGGAATAAAAGTTTCCATTCCAATTTTTACAAAATCTTGTATGTGGCTCAAGGTGGAGTGTGCATCATTAGAAAAGAAAGAGGTCCAGGGAATATCAATAAATAAACCTTGAAGACCCTCCCAGTCTGCCCTATCATAATGCCATTTAGTCACCAAAACAGGTTCAGAGTAGGAAGGTGTGGTAGGTGATAGACAGGTGGCCTGTATCAGACAGTGATCAGAAGATCCAAGCGGGGACCTCACTGTAACATCATAATTTTCTGAATAGGTTGTTAAAAATAAGTCCAGTAGGTGGGAATTATGATTAGGATTATCTGGTACACGGGTGGGTTGGTTGACTAGTTGAGTGAGATTAAATGAGTCTGCAAATAGCTCACATTCAAGACCAGCATCATCAGTCCTGGCTGAATGAGTGAGCCATTCAACATTATGGACATTAAAATCACCCAACACAGTGATTTCAGAAGAAGCATTTAAGTTGAGGACACTGAGTTGTGAGGACAGAATCAAAAAGACTTTGCTCTGGAGGAGTATTTGGGGAACGGTACATGCAACATATGTATTTAAATTTACCAGCCGAAATTAATTTGCATATAGAATAATTAAAATAGGTACAATTGAAACTAGTAACCTCCTCTAGGGCAATTTCAGATTTTGCGAAGCAACATACACCTCCTTTAGGTCTGAAATTTTGGAGCAGTTGATAACCTGGAAAATTAAATCTAGACGTGTCAGATGTGGATGTTACTTGAGACTCTGTCAAAAAAAGGAGAGTAGGGGATTCTGCTTGAAGAAATTGGTATACAGAATTGATGTTAGAGTGAAGTCCCCTTATATTGCTAAAGAAAAAGCTGTACCGACGAGCAGCTTTGGGACGTTGCAATGCTCTTGACACAGTCGCATGATGACGACCGGGAGGGCCCTGTGTCGATGACCCAACCCTGCCGGGGGTGGATATCCGAGGGACCACCAGGTTTGCTCTTAACAATTGTACTGCCATGATTTATTAGGTAAAGGTGTATGGTGTTACATGTATGATATGTAGTGGGAAGAGTAGTGTTTTATGGGTAGAGGATAGCGATGTAGGGCAATGTCGTGAAGTTTGATGTGTATGTTATATAAAGAGGGTTTTCCTGATACCCCTGATGTGTGAGGCAGAAAGATATGTATCCAGCTACCAAGGCCTGGGAGAGAAAATGGAATTTAGGCTATTCCCTGAGTCTCCCAAACCTTGGCGGTAGTACTTCCCTGGGCGGGGCTGCCTACCCCTACTACTACTACTGCGTGCGGAGTTACATGGAGAGATAGAGAGACGAATGAGGAAATAAGAAGGAGGTGTGGTGTGGAGGTAGATGTGGTGGAAAGTGTGAAAAGGAACAACTTGAGATGGTTCGGCCATATGGAACGTATGGAAAGCGAGAGAATGACTAAGAGGGTGTACGAGAGCGAAGTGGAAGGACAGAGACGGAGAGGTGCACCGAAGGAGAGGTGGAATGATGGAGTGAGGAAGTATATGGATGACGGCGGTGCTGGTTGGGAGGAGGGGCGTCGACTGACTGGGGACAGAGTTGCATGGGGGCGGTTCGTTCGTGGCCACCCCTTCGGGGATCACGGCGTCAGACAATAGATAGATAGATAGATCACATTTAATCTTACCCCTCACGCGTTAATCTTATTTTTCTTTCAAGTTCATAATCCTTGTTATATTATGCTAACAATTAATTGTTACTCGTATTCTCATCTCTCTCTCTCTCTCTCTCTCTCTCTCTCTCTCTCTCTCTCTCTCTCTCTCTCTCTCTCTCTCTCTCTCTTCATTTTAACAAGTTCCGTTATTCCTCCTTGTGCAGCGTTCAGTACATTCCGGGTCTTTATAAACTAAAACAGGAAACCCAGAGAAACTTTCTTGTTCACTGCCCATACAAAGACCTCCCGTTTTCTTTAGGAGGAGGCGCTCATCCGGGGCCTTTGTTTGCTACTTGCCTAGCTCGGTGCAACATTCTTGTAAGTTTCTTAGTCTCTCATTTTCATTAAAAAAAGAAAAAATGGGGAATGGGCCTGAGTACATACATACATATATACATACTGTACATACATACATACATTTCCACATAATCTGCATAATAACTGTTGCCTGCTTTGATGAAATAGATTTCCTTAAAAAGACGTACGATATACTTTTGAAGTTCTATGATGATGCTTAACTGTATATAATATTTGTGATTATTGAGACTACATTTTTGTTCTGTGTGTATGGAGGATACAAGAGGCAGGATGCCTGTAACAAGTGTCTCCCCCAAAGTCAAAAGAGTGGCAGAGCCAAATTCAAGGGACGTTGAAGTCAAAATGCCTGGACACAATAAGTTTAAAGCAGTCTAAGTCATAGGGTGAAGGACAGATTGATTGAGGGAAAGAGTTCCAAAGTTCACTTGTTGAGTAGAAGAAAGACTGAGAACATTTGCAAATTCTTTGGTTGGAGAGCTGGACAGAATAGGAGTGGGACTGTGTTGAAAGGCAGGTGCCTCAAACTCGCTGAAAGGGAGGGGGTATACACTGAGAAAGCTCTGAAGAACACGGATTGCTGTAATAGCGATAGAAGAGTGAAAGAGATGCAACATTGCAGCGTGTAGAAAGAGACTGTATGGAACTAGTAAGAGAAAGCGAGTTGATGAGGCAAAATGGTTTTGATTCTACTTATTCGAGAAGTTTAGCCTCCCCACAACTGCAAATAATTTTTAATACAGGGGTGAACAGTGCCTCAATACAGAGCAAGAAGCTGTGCGTGGGTGAAAAGCCCACGGAGACGGTTGAGCACACCTAACTTTTGGGAAGCTGTTTTAACCTTTTCCCTACCAGCAACGTCTTTTTAATTATATTCTAGCTATTCTAGCTTAGACGATTTTGTACAGTTTAAGAAGGATCTGTGACAGTATAAAGGGTTAAGTGAGATAGTTCGAAGCCTGTAAATTGCTGGAGGTCCCTTTTAAACTGAATACAATAATTTAAAAGTAGCCAGAATATAGTTAAAATGATGGCACCGGCAGTGAAAGGGTTAACAAGAGTGGTAATATGATGTTTCCAAGAAAGGTCAGATAATAAAGAACTTAGCTGTACGAGTCATATAACTTATCACATTAAATCTTACCACTCTCGTGTTAATCATATTTTTCTTTCAAGTTCATATTCCTTAGTTTACTATGCAAATAATTAATTGTCACTCCTATTCCCCTCTCTCTCTCTCTCTCTCTCTCTTTCTCTCACTGTCTCTCACTGTCTCTCCTCTCGCTCTCTCTCTCTCTCTCTCTCTCTCTCTTCCCTTTCACCACCTAGTTCTCCTTCTGCTGGCCACAACTAAGTAACTCTTTTGTTGTTAAGGGGAGGTGGGGGGGGGGGGGGGGGGCTATGGCGTCTCGGTGTTGTACGGCTACTCATTGTTACCTTCACTATTCACTCCTCTCACTCACACGCCAAAACATAGTAAATGACAAAAATAAAATAAAGACACCGTTTGAAGAGGAGAAATTTATTGACAACATTTGGTAGATAGCTTCCTAAGGTCAATAGCCAAACTGTGAGGCTCCTCACCAAACACTCTGCCAACAATGCCTCATCCTTATCATAATTATACCTATGTACTGTTCTTGGCCTCCCCTGGCTACAGCCCTGTTCGATTGGTGCCCACAATCTCCCCATTATTGCTAACACGTAAGGACATTGTTATGATAGCTATATAAAGCATTTCAATTGTGAAATCATTGTATCGCTTCATTAGTAAACATATCATATATTTTTTAAATTACCAAATTGAATCCTTAGATAAAACAAAACTATAAACGCATGGGTATTTGTTATTAGACTGAATGACATTAATGTTGTTGTCATAAATCAACGTTAAGTTCCACACATTAATTTTCGTTCAATATGCATACTGCCTCTATAATCTGTTTGTTTGTAGATGACGGTAAATTGAATCTTGTATTACCTGATTTATTATACTTAATCCTGTATTACCTGATTTATTATACTTAATCCTGTATTACCTGATTTATTATACTTAATCCTGTATTACCTGATTTATTATACTTAATCCTGTATTACCTGATTTATTATACTTAATCCTGTATTACCTGATTTATTATACTTAATCCTGTATTACCTGATTTATTATACTTAATCCTGTATTACCTGATTTATTATACTTAATCCTGTATTACCTGATTTATTATACTTAATCCTGTATTACCTGATTTATTATACTTAATCCTGTATTACCTGATTTATTATACTTAATGCATAAATATGAAACTACTATATATCTGTACCATATACAGTATATAACAACTGTTCATAAAATTATAAGTAGTTACATAATCACAAGAATATAGCCTATATATTTAATGTCCTGTTTTCCCTACTGGGGTTGATTTCGATAATTACTACCATTGATATTTCAAGGGAGGATGGACCAATTTTATTTTCCTATTTATTTATATTTTCATTATTATTATTATTATTATTATTATTATTATTATTATTTATTTATGTATTTATTTTTTTCATTTTTTTTCCCTAGACCTCCATCAAGCTTAGACAAATGCCCCAAGATCCCCCTTCAAGATAAATGTGTACATTTTCCGATATCAAAATGTCCCGGACGGAGGCCGGTTACTACAGTATTACAGGCTTGCTATCGCTCACCAGGAAACAAAATCGACACCTAAATTACCGGTACATTAAAGGTCTTAATATTGACAAAGAAATGGAGTGAACTGTTATAAAATAACCAAACTAATGGGCCGAACGACTTAAAATCTGAAAATTAACGGGGCTAAACACGAGGGAAAAGTGGGGCCTGAAGAAAAAACCCATTCATATCCCCTGTTTACATTACAAGTCTATATATTTCCAACTGATGGTAAATTGTTATGTCCTCATCTTAATTATTCGGCTGTTAGGATAATTGTTAGTGCATTATGTTGTTAATTTTGAATACTTGTTATATATATGGTACAGATATATAGTATGTATGTATGTATGTATGTATGTATGCACTGTATATACTCTGGCACCTTCCCCAGTTATTTATTTATTTTTGTATTTTATTTTATTTTTTGTTATGGGGGTGGCCGACTCGAGACAGAGCCCGAACAGGGACATCACAACACATCAGAAAACCCCCCACAACATCACACACATCTAGGTCGATACAGAGATATAGTGGTTTCATATTTATCAATTAAATATCTATAAACAAGGAAATAAAGGATTCAATTTACCGTCATATACACACAAACAGATTATAGAGGCAGTATGCATATTGAACGAAGATTACTGTGTAGCTGACATTATGGAGGCAGAACAGGACTATACAGAGGTGCACTGCTCTCTGACCTTATATCACTAATGGCAACCCCAGGAAGTGAGAGAGAGAGAGAGGGGCTGGTTCAAAGGTCATTCAGGAGACACACTGCGTCATTCACTCGTTTTCTAGGGCAGACTATTATTATACAGTCGTGTCTTCCCTTTTAGCAGTTCAAAATTGGTGTAAACTTTAGAAGAATATATACACAGTATAAATGTTACAGTCAAAGTGTGAAATCAGTCATTTCGTAAAATGACTAAAACTATTAGTCATTACAAGTATTGTCTGTGAGGGTCAGTCAATTCATGAAATGACTGAACATTCTATTTTGTTCATGAAATGGCGGAGTTTTGTGCCCAGACACTTCACAAAATGACTAAAGTCTTTTGTTACTGTGCTTTTGACCTTGTTCTCCACTGATGGATGCTTTGATAACGGCTTCTCGGAGAGAAATATCAGTGTCACTGTTAATGTCACTTTCCTTCAGCAATCTTTCAGGACAAATGTCAAATTGATTCCTGGAATAGCTTCCTTTAAGAATACCAATTTAGGTAGCCACTCGGTATTGGTCGTTCATACTCCTACTCACTTTAACACCTAGGATGTTCCTTGGGTCTCCACGACCTCGATCAACCAAAGGAATGGGAAGAGCAATGTTGTCTCCAATCTCACCTGCTACTAACTCTATTCGGCTTCTCTTCACCATACGTTCTGTTTGTTGTCTCCGAGATTCACGGGCAGCTGTACGTTAGGAGTTGATGCTGTTTTGAAGTTGATCAAGGTCCAATTGAAGCTGGGATACAGGTTCCGGTTCTTTTTCAGGCTCATTGATATTGGCTCCGACTGGTTCTCGTTCAGGCTCATTGATTTCCGCTTCGACTGGTTCAGACTCTATAGCTTCTGTTTCAAGTTCATTGGCATTTGTTTCTGGTTGCTGAAGCATTGTCGTGAGGTCTTCTTCAGACTGCAGGCAACTGATGATATCTTGTGGAAGTGATGTTGAGGTATGTCCGACTCGGGCATTCACGCCGAACATTGCAGCATATGGACTTCTTTTGATCCCTGCATGGTAGGCAGAATTCTTGGAGAATTGAACAAATGATATGCCTATAGCCCAGTCCGTTGAGTTGTTGTCAGCCATCCACGCTACAAGCACGTTCTTTATGTCACCATTTGCTCGCTCAACAGAGCCTTGACTCTGTGGGTGTCTTGGCTTGCCGTGAACGATGGATAATGCAGGCCACAAAGAACATAGTTCAGTAATAATCTGAGCTGTAAACTCAGAACCATTGTCCGATTGAAGAATTACAGGAGCACTCAAAAGTAGAAAGATATCAGCTAGTTGGAGTGCTACTTCAGCTGCACGCTTTGATGTGAGCGGACGCAGAACGCAGAACTTAATCAGATGGTCTTGGTACACCATAATCCATTTGTAGGTTCTACTTGACATAGACTGCATGTCTATGAGATCAACCTGGCCATGTGATGAAAATTCACTAGGGCTACTCAGAATAGGTTTAACCACAACACCCTTTGTCATTGGTCGCTTTCTCTTTTTCTGGCATTCCTGGCATAACGATTTGAATAGTTCAATTGCATCCCGTTGAATGTTGGTGTATTTCACTTAGAGTTCTTTAGTCATTCTGTCTCCACCGCCATGACTAGTTGCAATGTGGGCTCACTTAACTATGTCAAATGTGTCTTCAATGGAGACATAATAAACCGGTGTTTCGTCTGGAGTTTGTCGTTTCCTAATAATGTTCTCAACAACACCACACTGTAGCACTTCATATTTACTCAGAAGGTAATATCATGGCGACTTTTAGTGTTCTTCCTTTCACTAACTTTACGAATGTCCTCAATCATTTTAGAAATATTCCTCCTTCGGAATGAGATATTTGCGACACTTCTCATACCTAGAAAATAACTCTTCACAAAATTTTAACTCTATGATCTCAGACATGTTGTCAAGGTGCTGGAATGCACTGGAACGAGCTGCGCTGTGTGCTTTTGTGCTCAAAACAGTTCTGAGACAGTTCCGAACAAAACAATTCAAACTGCGAGACATTTCCGAACAAAACGATTCAAACTGCGAGACAGTTCTGAACAAAACGATTCAAACTGCAACCGATAAATGATTCAAACTGTGAGACAGTTCTGAGTGATACGATTCAAACTGCGAGACACTTCCGAGTGAAACTATTCAAACTGCGAGACACTTCCGAGTGAAATTATTCAAACTGCGAGACAGTTCCAAGCGAAATGATTCAAACTGTGAGACAGTTCTGAGTGATACGATTCAAACTGCGAGACACTTCCGAGTGAAACTATTCAAACTGCGAGACACTTCCGAGTGAAATTATTCAAACTGCGAGACAGTTCCAAGTGAAATGATTCAAACTGAGACAGTTCTGAGTGAAACGATTCAAACTGCGAGACAGTTCCGAGTGAAACGGTTCAAACTGCTAATTCATACTTTGCCTAAAATATAAGTCATATAGTGTAACACATATGACAATAAATCAGTTATTTCATGAAAAGACTAGAATTTTCAGTCATTTCATGAATTGACTGACCCTCACAGACATACATGTAATGACTGATAGTTTTAATAATTTCACGAAATGACTGATTTCACACTTTTACTGTAATATATATATATATATATATATATATATATATATATATATATATATATTAGTAAAGCCAGGTAATAAATTATCACCCACTGGCCAATCACAGGCCAGGAGAAGTGCCCGCATAGCGAACATACCATCCACCAATGACAGACGATAGCCTGCCTTAACCTCGCCCCTTCAGCCTTCCCAGCTCCTATATTAGCTCATATTATTCTCTATAACATTCATTACTTGAAAATGCTATATGAATAGCGAAACGTCGTAACCATTGTTCACCATGTACCATCCTGTATCTACTTCATCATGAACTTCGCCAATCTACTACTCCTTACTGCCCCTCAACGCAAAATTGTCAGATCCCTGAAAACCTAAACAATAAAATCTCAAATGCTGAAATTGCTATATCTTTTAACCTTGTGTGCATCAAAGGATGAATATATATATATATACGCGGTAGGTTAAATTTTGTTTAATAGATTTTAGCCTTTACAGTTCAGAATAATATTTGAATTGAAAAAGAAATGATAATATAAATTTGATATCTTATGCGTTTTGATTTCTTTTGTTGCATTGAGATTTAGCAATTTTGAATTTGATGGTGTCTAGCCGTAGATTTATTTTATATTTAAACCTTGCCTAGTTGGCCAAAATTATGTTGTTTAATTGTTTTTTAGATAGGCAAATTGCCACGTGTTCAACAATGCATTACATTTTAGTGATCCTGTTTTAGCAATATATACAGAGTTATACTACATTTTAGTGATCCTGTTTTAGCAATATATACAGATTTATACTCAATTTTTAGGATCTGTTGGTAACCCTTTCCTGAGGATGGCTGCGTGACGTCGCCGAAAATTAGAATAAATCATGATGTTCCACAACGTATTTCTTCTCATTGCCCTACTAATTTGGAAGTTGCGGTGTCCAAGATCACCTGCTGAGGTTCTCATAACTATATATATATATATATATATATACCCAAAGGTGGATGTTGCGTCTATGTACGCAACAATTTTGCTTTCTCTCGTGTTCCCAACTTAGATTCTTCTGAATTCTCAACTCTCTGGCTACAGCCTTTTTGTCACTCTCAAACTAAATATTTCTGTGCTGTCTATCTCTCCCCTAATTCTACTAACTATCCAAAATTCTTCGAATATCTAACTTCTAAAGTGGAACACATTCTATTCATCTCTCCTTCTGCAGAAATCTCCATCTTAGGAGATTTCAATGTTCACCACCACCAATGGCTCTCCTCTGTTTCCACTGACCAACCTGGTGAACAAGCCTACATTTTTTTCTATCTTAAACAAACTAGAGCAGTCAGTCCAGCAACCCACCCATATCCAGGATTACTTCTGAGATCTGCCCAACATTCTTGACTTATTTCTAACCTCTAACCCTCCTGCTTATACTGTAAATCTTTTCTCTCCTAGTGGTCCTCCGACCATAAACTAATATCTGTTACCTGTCCTATATCTCCGGTACGGCCATCCGATCCTCCCAACCGGCGGCTCTTGTTCACTTTGGCACTGCCAACTGAGAGGCTCTCCGGCAGTACTTGTTTGATTTCCCATGGATGGACTTATGCTGGGGTCACACATTCCCGTATATCGCTCCCGACAGCTCCCGTCAGGCGTAATCGCCAATTTTGTGTTCTGACAGGCGTAGTCCGGCCGTGTACGCCCGTATAGACCACGACTATTGCACTTCCCGACAGACGTACCGTGACAGGGCCAGTGTTATGTCAGAAGTAATGTAGTCATATGGAACTACGTACGTGCTTGCGACTTGCGTAAGCATGTCCCCGTTAGTCCGCCTGGGCTGCCCGATTTGCGGGAACACAGGCCACGCCCATGGCCACGCCCCCACAAGACCTGTGTAGCTGAGGCCGTACGTCTTGGGAGTTTTTAGGACTTACGTGGACCGTTTCCGGACAATCGTAGGCACACCCCGTCTGTCCAAACACAGACAAAGACCTTCTTTGTCAACCACGTAGGTCTGGGTTGGAATCTGGGAACTACAAAAGGGCAGGGCTGGCCACAACTTTCTCATTCCCACTCCTGACTCGGCACCATGAACAACATCGCGGAATACATCCTGGAGGAGTTCAAGATGGTGAACTCCCTAATCAAACCGGAGAACAGGCATAGCACTCGGCTCATGAAATGGATAATTTCCTACATAGAAATGTTAGAACTGCTTGCAATAGCAAACTACATCCATCAAGATGAACAAGAGAAGAAGAAGGAAAGGAGCAAGAGGACAGTGTGGATGTGGCCATATCTATAACGAAGGCCTGAACATGGCCATTATGAGAAGCTGATGCAAGAGTTGGCCACAGAATGTCCACAACTGTACAAAAACTTCACCCGGGTAGACAAACAACTATTTGATGAGATAGTGGAACGTGTCACCCCCCTCATTCAGAGGAAACCTACGTTCTGGCGGAAACCCATTCCTCCTGGTCAGCGGGTGGCCATCACCCTACGTTTCCTCGCTACGGGTGATTCCTATAAGAGCCTGCAATACAACTTTCGTGTTGCCCACAACACCATCAGCCAAATTGTTCCAGACACCTGCCAGGCCATCATTTCTGTCTACGGAGATCAGGAGATCAAGACGCCACAATCGCCTGCTGAATGGAAGGAGGTTGCCAGCGGCTATGAGGAACGATGGAATCTGACGCATTGTGTAGGAGCCATTGATGGCAAACACATACGGATCCAAAACCCAAACTTTGGTGGCACATATTACTTCAACTACAAGAAGTTTTTTTCCATTGTCCTGATGGCAATTGTTGACTCCAACTACAAGTTCATTTACATCGACGTTGGTGCCATAGGGTCAGAGTCTGATGGTGGTGGCTTTGCACACACCAGTCTGTCTTAGTTGCTTGAGAGATAGAACGCAAATCTGCCACCCGCCGAGGTCATCTCTACCGATCCCACTGGACCACCCACGGACTACTTCTTAGTAGGTGATAATGCATTCCCTCTGCGCGCCTACATGATGAAGCCCTACCCCCTACGATCCCTCACGAAACCGGAACGAATATACAACTACAGAATCAGCAGGGCCCGCCGGACGGTAGAGAACGCCTTTGGCATTCTTGCCAACCGCTTCCGGGTTTTCCACACTGCAATATCTCTGAAACCTGAACATGTAGAGGTTGTTGTGTTGGCCTCATGCATTCTGCACAACATCCTACGAGGACAAAGCCCACCCCAATCAGAGGTAGATCAAGAGGACCCACACACCCACCAACTCATACCTGCCACCTGGAGGAGTGACCCACCTGTAGGAAACAACATCCCACCCATGTCCCGCAACACTGCAACCATGCTTGCCAAGGCACAACGCAACTATCTCAAGACCTACTTCTCTTCCCCTCAAGGATCTGTGGCTTGGCAGGATGACAGGATTTAGGTGAGTTACATTTACTTTAATACTTCATTGAAAATTGTAAGATTTTCCCCTGTTTACTTATTATTTTGCTTTATATTTTAGTTTCAACTTACATTTAAGTTATCGAGTCTTTGCCAGTTTGCTTTGTATTGTACTTTTATCTTTTAATTT
Organism: Lithodes maja; assembly: GCA_037953745.1. NCBI lineage: Eukaryota > Metazoa > Arthropoda > Malacostraca > Decapoda > Lithodidae > Lithodes > Lithodes maja. Next base: position 15,873 of record JBAKBP010017335.1, read on the forward strand.
GGATTTTCTTTAATGTTTTAGGTTCTTTCATATTTGTTTTATTTTATATTTTTATATATCCTTTAATTACTTAAATTGTACCATGCTTATTTAATTTTCCATCTTTGACTTTTATATTTCATTAATTTTTTGTATTTTTTCCATGTTTCCTTTGTTTTGTACTTTATGTTTTACAGTTATATTTAATTTAAGTTGTCAGTCAAGGATTTTCATAATTATTATTAACCATATTATCATTATTGCATTTAAATTAATTATTTCTTTTTTATGCTTACTCATTACTTTCATTATAGATTTTATTTGTCATCTTATTAATCAATAATTATGATAAAATATTGGAAATAGAAACACACACATCATTACACAAATACATATATTTTTTCAAAATACAAATTAAAATTTATTTACATATAGAGAGGGTAGGGCTACTTCTTGGGGGTCTCCAGGGTTTGATTAACGGGATCTATGGCCGACCCGGGCGTACCTGGATTGAAAGATGCAGGTGATTGTTGGGCCGACATCAGATCAATGAAGGTGGTGCCAAACTGCCCCAGGTCGAACGACGTGTGGCTGGGTGTGGAGGCAGTAGGCGGGACGAATTGGCGAGGGGGTGTCGCTACACGTGGCGGCACCAGCAATGACTGCAAGGCTGCAATCTGGTGTGCAGGTAGCACGATGCCCCCAGCAGCAGGCTGGGGCTGGGTCGGCAGGGTGGGAGGAGGCATGGTGGGAGGAGGCAGGGTGGTTGCCGGAGTGCCCTGGTACATCACTGTTGGTTGTATAGGATGCTGCTGTGCCAGGGGTTGGGGTTGGGGCGCCGGAAAGCCAAAGCTCCTGTGGGCGTGGAGCAAGAGGTCCGGACCAGGCCGGGCCACTCCCTCCGCATGGGCAAGCTTGAACCGGTCGATGGCTGCCAAGAGTTCCAACTTCAGTTGGTTGTTATAAGCTGGAGGCAGCCCCACACAGTCTTTGGCCATGCCCTCCAGGGAGTGGCGCCAATACTTGTGGTCCGGGTCCTCAACCACATCGAAAGCCTGACCCAGGTTCTGGCACAGCTTCTCCGAATTTTCAAGGAACAAGAGAACATTAAACACACGAAACATAATATTTTCATATTTGACCAAGTATTAATTTTAACCAATGAAATTTTGTGGTATTCTGGGAAGCCAATATGTTCAAAGTTATTGTTGATAGTATGGTGTGAAATCATGACATCTTTAGTATTATTATTACTTTATGTTATTCTAATAACTTTGGAAACAGAAACACTTTATCTAATAATAGCATGGAATTGCAATGGGGTGCCAACAATGAACATTGTAACTAATATTTCCTCTACTCACTTGCTCCAGGGTCCCGTGTGCTGTAGTTGAAGGGACAGCACCAGGAGGCTTCCCCTTCTTCACCTTCCGCGCAGGCTGGGCGATGGCTGGGGGTGTGTCCTCCTCCTCCTGACTGCCGGCAGAGGGGTCATCCACTTCGTAGACTGGGGCGGCAGGTGCTGGGGTGGGGTCAGGGACAGGAACAGCAGCAGGCTCCGGTGCGGCAGCTTGGGCAGCAGACTGTTGGGACATGAATGTATAATTAGTAACATGTACATTATTTATGAACTTTAAAATAACATTCAACATAACCATTCATCCTTGTAACCTTTAAATAACATGAATAAACTGGTTTGAGTTATTATGCGTTTCATTAACAAAAATTTTAAGTTAACACGATAAATTGAACACAATAATAGCATCATTATAAGCAAAATAATTACGAAAAAAAAAAAAAATGACACTGTCACTGTGAAAGGGTTTGAAAACATAACAAATATCAACGTACCTCAGGCATACCAAGTGTCCGGGGCTTCTTTTGACGCACGATGTGTGGCTTCATGAAGTGGAACAAGTTGAGGATCCACTTTTCCCTCTCCGTCAGTCGTTTGGCCCCAGCACCACTCTTCACCTTGCTGAGCCGGCCGAACCTGGAGCGGAGATATCCCCACCACGTCTTTAAGTCGAAGGCGGTCATTGGTGGGTCCATGGTCGCAGCCTTCTCCGCCCATACAGCCTCGATATGCTCCTTGTTCTTGTGCCTGGGGTCACCCTTGTCGTAAATAAAAGGCGCATCCAGTTCAATCCAATCTGCCAGCATACACTCAGTCTCCTCCGTCAGTATTATGTTGGTCTTCTTCCGGCGCCGTTTCTTTGGAGGAGCCTGTACGCTGTTGGAAGGTGCAGGTTCTTCTTCTTCCTCCTCGTCTTCCTCACTCTCATCCTCGGGAACCTCTTCGACAGTGTCGAGCTCTCCACTATCGGGGCCGAGGTCGATAATAACTTCATCTTCATCAGGCGTCGAGAGGGCAGGCGGTGAGGTGGCAGAGTTGGAGGGGCCAGGCTGAGAGGGGTCAAAAGGTGAGGTGGCAGGTGGAGAGGTGGCAGGCGTTGAGGGGTGAGGCGGTGAGGTGGCAGACGTCGAGGTGGCAGGCGGTGAGGTGGCAGACGTCGAGGTGGCAGGCGGTGAGGTGGCAGACATCGAGGTGGCAGGCGGTGAGGTGGCAGGCGGAGAGGTGGCAGGGGAAGCCTTCCTGGCCTTCTTCACGCCTTTCTTATGCATGGTACAGGGCAGGGCAGGGCAGGGCAGCGTGCAGAGGGTGGCTGGAGGTACAGGGCAGGGCAGGGCAGGGTGCAGAGGGTGGCAGGGTGGCAGGGTTGGCTTGTTGGTTGCTGCTCCGGTGTGGTGAGAGGTGTGACTCGAGTGTACCCCGCTGGTCCTTATATACCCCCCCGTACAACGTTGCCACGTCTTCCCGCCAACCCGCAGTGCGGCGGTCCTGCCAGATGCGCCCGGACTAACGTAAACTTTCCCGTTTGACGGGAATATTTTACGATTGACGGGAGCAGCTTACGTCTGACCGGGCGAGCGGCTACGTCTGACAGGGCTGCTCCCGTCAGATGTAGCCGCTCGCCCGACCAGACGTAAGATTTCCCGACTTTTGACATACGGGAGCGCGTGAGCCGACTGTGATTTCAAATTCAAAACATACCGGGTGGCCTTGGCCGCACCCATCACCTGCCCGACCAGCGTGGCTACTCCCGTCATGCGTACCAACCCCCACGACTATACACAATTTCATTTACGTTTTGCGTAGTATGCCCTTACGTTTTACGTAATCGGTTGCCAACTACCAATAAACCTTCGTACGGGAGCATACGGGAGCATATACGGGAATGTGTGACCCCAGCATTATGCTTCCGTGGCCGGGGAACCTCGGAGAGTGCTGAACGCATTACCGAGGTAATCCTCTCAGGCATGGAAGCATACATTCCATTTTCTTTCTCTCAGTCTAATGCAAAAACATCTTGGTTTACTCACGCTTGTTCTACTGCTGTCCGCAATAAGAAGGAAGCATTCAAATGGTACCGACGCTTTAAGATTCAAGAATCTCATTCTTCCTATGTTTCTGCCCGGAATCAAGCCAAATCTGTTCTTTGACTTTTCATTGATAATAAATGCACTGACCTATCCAACTCTTCCCAAGCTTTCTGGCATCTAGCCAAAAACTTCTCCAACAATTTTTCTTCCATGTCTTTCCCTCCCCTTTTCCACTCTGATGGCATAACAATCACTTCTTCCTCTGACAAATCTGAACTCTTTGCTCAAACTTTTGCTAGAAACTCCACCTTGGATGATTCCGGTGCTATTACTCCCTCTCCATCCCCTTCTCTCCTACTCATACATAATATCCTAATCTCTTCTAAAGATGAATGTTCTATCCTTTCTGGGCTACATACTAAGAAGGCGTGTGGCCCTGACAGTGTTCCTCCTGTTGTACTCAAAAACTGTGCTTCCGTGCTGACTCCCTGCCTAAGCAAACTCTTTCGTCTCTGTGTTTCCTCTAACGTCTTTCCTTCTTGCTGGAAGTTTGCTCTCATTCAACCTGTCCCAAAGAAGGGTGACCGCTCTCAACCCTCCAACTATCGTCCAATTGCTCTTATCTCTTGTATCTCTAAAGTTTTTAAAACCACTCTTGCTTCCAAATTTCTTAAGCATCTCTCTTCTCATAATCAACTCTCAGATCGCCAGTATGGCTTCCTTAACACTTACGGTGCAGTCATATTTCCGCCTATCTCCGCCTTATAGCTCATTCAGGCACTCCTGATTGATGAGGCAAGTGTCTGAATGAAATTAATTGTGTTCAGCCAAAAACTAGAAGGAAATAACTTCAAAATGACACCAAAGCGACCTTTGTAGCTCACAGCTTCACCCACAGCGCTACCATAGACATTCGCTAAAATGAGAAATTATCGCTAATACAGCGCTACATTTGCCTTTGGCAGCACTGTATATCTCGCGAGAGTATCGCTCATACTCCTCAGTGCACCGGCCAGCTGGCGCTCCTACTCCCTCGCACTCGATTCTACTGGCTTTAAGGAGAGCGTCCGGTTTGACTCGGAAAAGTGCTCAAAACGGCAATATTGCGCAACCCGATATATGGCATCATCATCCATCCCTCTGTCTTCAGTTAAAATCCTGAGGCAATATTCCGTCTGGAAGCATATTATTTCTGGGCTAGTTTCAAACTTTCGCGGGTCGCGGGTCGTGCAGACGCGTAGAAAATGCATTATGGGTTTCGGATCTGAAAAAAAAAAAAACGAAAACCATGAATTTTTGGTGAAAATATGACGTTCGTAGATATTTTCCCTAGTAGTATCTGCTATCTCTATCCTGGTAACACCGAGGGTGTGGTGGTGGTGGTGGAGAAAGAACAGTGTGCTGCTTGCCGCGTGACAGGTAGGGTGCGGCTGGCTGGCTGGTTTGCCACCGCTCTCCCGCCTTAGTACCTCACGTAAGAAAGTTCACTCGTCGGCGTTATTCTGACGTAACCAAACATGCTACAACAATGATTCGGGTGTCATTGGAAAGGGCATGAAATTCTCTACAACTGTACATTGCCCTTTTTTTTTATTTATTTACCATTTCGACACACCACCCCGAGACATTTGTCACCTAATTTGTACCTAATTTTAAATGCCCTCATTCTACAATTAGATACAAAATGGAAAAAGTAAACACGGACAATTGAAACTACACCTATTGTTAGTACCCCCAATGCATTGAAACAATTAAGCAACAACATTTAAATGAGATTTTGATTTTAAACAAAGTCATAAATTTACACACTAATTCTCACCTAACTCAAAAAATAATTGTCCTAGAGAATTAAAATTTTGGAAATTTCTTAGTTTTTAGGTCTCCTATACGTGTACCAAATATTATGAAATACAGACAAAATCCACTGACACGTTCTGGAGTAAAAACCGGACGCTCCCCTTAACCCGTACAGCCCCAGCGACGCGTCTGACGCGTCGGCGATGTATGTAACGCACAGCCCCAGAGACGCGCCTGACGCATCACCCTAATTGCGCCGACCGTAACCTCAGGTGTAGCCACTCAAGAGGGCTCAGATTTGTATGGGAACTGTGTACGTATCCCACGCAACCGTGCCGATGGTTGAAAACTCTCAAAGTCCACGTGCGTGCGCGTGAGCGCGCAATAACCTGGTTTTTTGGGGTAATTGCCTTCAATTTTTTACTCTTGTAAAATACGTTTTCGGGGGCTCTGTAGGACCATTTTTTAAGCTTTTTGAGCGGCTTTTCGTGGTTTTTCCTTCATTCCTAACCTATTCGCTATTGTTTCTGGAATAAAACCATTTTTTGAAAACCGGCCGGGTTCTGGTGAACAAACATTACAAAACTAGCCGGGGCTCCATGGGTTAAGAGGCTTTAAATGCCTGTAAATTGCTGTAAATTGCCATGGCATTCCGGAATGCCTCCCACAGCCAATGGGTTAAGGGTCGCTCTACTGGTGTTCTTCTCTCATATCTTACTAACTCTTGGTCATCCTCCTTTCGGGACTTCGGCGAGACATTTTCTATTGCACTAGACATATTGAAGGCCTTCGATAGAGTCTGGCACAAATCTTTAATTTCGAAACTATCCTCCTTCGGTTGCTATCCCTCTATCTGTGCCTTTGTCTCTAATTTCCTTTCTGGCCGTTCCATAGCTGCGGTTGTGGACGGCCATTGCTCACTTCCTCATCCTATCAACTCTGGTGTTCTTCAGGGCTCTGTCCTATCTCCCATTCTCTTTCTAATTTTCATAAAATTAATTATCTCAACTATACCTCCAGTCCCATCCATTCATACGCAGACGACTCTAACTTACAATACTCAATTAGTTTTCCTGAACGCCCCAGCCAGCAATCCCTCAAAAACAAACGTAATGAAGCCATGCAATACTTGTCTTCTGATCTAACTACTATTTTCAATTGGGGTAGAGAAAACCTTGTTGCCTTTCATGCTTCCAAAACCCAAATTCTTCATCTTACTACCCGTCCAGACCTCCCAGAGGACTATCCCTTACACTTCAAGAATACAAAAATCAATCCTTTATCTTCTCTCAATATTCTTGGTGTCTCTTTTTTTTTCTGCTCTCACTTGGAAGGACCATATTACCAGTCTTGCTAAGGCAGCCTCCCAGGAGCTGGGTGTGCTCAACCACCTCAAGGGGTTCTTTACCCCTGCACAGCTTCTTGCTCTGTACAGGGGCACAGTGCATCCTTGTATTGAGTATTGTTCACATGTGTGGGGAGGATCCTCTCACACTGCACTCCTAAACAAAGTAGAAAGGAAAGCCTTTCGTATCATTAACTCGCATCCGCTCACCAACTTTCTGCAATCTCTTTCTCTTCGCCGCAATGTTGCATCTCTCTCGCTATTCTAACGCTATTACAATAATCAATGTTCCTCAGAGCTTTCCCAGTGTATACCACCTCCTCTACATAGGATACATAGTACCCGTCTTGCAACACAGTCCCACCATTACTCTGTGCAACTCTCCAACCCAAGAGTGAAACATTATTCTCAGTCTTTCTTCTATTCAAATGCTGAGCTCTGGAACTCTCTCCCAGAATCAGTATTTCCCTCTTCCTATGACTTAAATTGCTTCAAACTCCGTGTGTCCAGACATTTTGTCTCGAACGTCCCTTGATTTTGGCCCTGTCACTCTTTCTACTCTGGGGGAGGCACTCGATACAGGCAGTTCTGCCTTTTGTTTCCCTCACTCACATAGAACAAAATATATAATTTGTATATATGTTACAACTGTATTGTTATAGAGTATCGTTGAACAGCAATGGCGCAGAAGTATAGATATGAAAAATGAAATGAAAACTACACATTTCCGCTACATGGGGTGGCTTCACAGAGTTCATCAACAAGTCAGCGTGTCACTTTCATCTGACCTTTGACCTAATACCGCATCATTTGACCTTTCACTCCTGGATAGTAACTTATTCATAACGATGGAGTCACGTTGGTATAACATTAGAGGATTTAACTCAGTTTAGGAAAGATCTCTAGGAAGTAAAAGAGTGTATTTACTTCAATTAACGGTTTGACTGATACAGGTCCTTCCGAAGTTGAATAAAATATTCAGGAAGTGTAATTTTAAGCTTGATGGAGGTCTAGACAACAAACCAAAAATCTGCCCTTAATTTTGGTTATCAATAGACAACTTCCACTGTAACAACATCCGTCAAACTTACGGTAGAAGACCATAAGTACCGCTAGCGATACCCCTTAGTCAATGTGTAGGTTTCTTAGCTGTGTTGTACATGTATTGTACGGAATAAAAACAGCATTTATAACTATACCGTTTTATTTCCAGCTGACGGTAAAATGCTATGTCTTCAGCTTGATTACTTCGCTGTTATGCAGGTTTTGTTGCAAAATATGTTGTTAATAATGAAAATTTGGCATTAATAAGAAGCAGAGACATGGTAGTTTGTTATTTGTCCGTTAGTTATCGAAAAACTAGTTGCTAAGGGATTCAATTTATCGTCAGCTGAAAAGAAACATAGTATAGTAGTAATCACTGTGTATTTGGCTAATGACCGGTACATTACGGTAACATACTGTTGAGTGTGCTGCCTGTCCTGCCACCCTAACAAACAACGGGTAGTCTTTACTTTCTTTACTCAGTTGTTCTTCCTAAGCTAAGTAAAATCCATGAATGATAGCTGGAATAACACGAATTATGGCATCGTCGCGTATTCAAGACGTAGGAGAGATATTCACTTAAAGTTTTTTTTCGGACCCCCCTCTCTCTCATGCTCAGCCCCATTAGTTTTGCTATTTCAAGACGTTGACCCTATTGATTCGGCGATTATAAGACCTTTCGCCCATTTCTGTCAATTTGAATACCTTTCGTGCCATTTAGGTGTTAATTGTTTTTCTTGGCGAGCTATAGCGAACCTCTAATTTAGGAGGATTCGAAAAATGTACACATTTATCTCGAAGAGGGGTCTAGGTTATTTATGTTTTTATTTTAGTTAAAGGTTGATGGAGGTCTAAGGAGCAAACTAAAAATCTCCCCTTAAAGCACGATTAGCACGAATACTTTTAGCGATGAACATACCATCAACATTACACAGAAGAATGTTAAAGGTCTACTAATATTTCTAAGCATTACGGCGGTATTTTTAATGTTGTATTTCATGCATCTATAAAGGTCATAGGCAATACATGCTTCTCGTTAACACTATCTGGTTCGACGTCTTGGAGGTTATTATAATATTTTGTTAACCCCTTCATTACCTTTACCTGTATTCTGGCTACTATTAGACGATTGTATTCAGTTTATAAAGGGCCTCCAGCAAGTAACGCACCCACCTATCTCACTTAACCCTTTTTGCTTCCACAAATCCTTCTTAAACTGTACAAAAACGTCTAAATTTAGCTAGCATATAATAAAAAAACGCTTTCGGTACAGAAGAGGTTAAATTGTCATTGAGGATTTTGCTTGTTTTTGCCATGTTGCAGCACTGTATTTGAGTGTGTACCCTACGTTAACCTATTCTGTACCAGCGACGTATGTTGTAGTTTATTCTAAGTATATTCAGACGATTTTATGCAGTTTAGGAAGGATCTATGGTAGCTAAAAGGGTTGATTGATATAGTTCAGAGCATTATAATTGCTAGGGATCCTTCCTAAACTGAATACAATTAATTAGCAATAACCACAATAGAATACAAAGGATGTCGACGGCACAGTAGGGGTTAACAAAAACGCCTTCCCAGATTTCCTGCAAACTATTAACTGTCCACCCAGACCCCTTTCAAGCTAGATTTGTATATATATATATATATATATATATATATATATATATATATATATATATATATATATTTTTTTTTTTTTTTTTTTTTTAATAAATATGTCCCAGCTGAAGACCAATTTCTTACAGTTACAGGCTTGCTTTCGCTGGCCCAGAGATATTCGAATACCTAAAGAGCTGCCATTTTTGTTTGTTCATTTATGTATCTGTAAATTATTTCAATGATTTTTTTTTTTTTTTTTTTTTCTATGTGATTGAGGGAGGCAAAAGGCATAACTGCCTATAGCGAGTGCCTCCCCCATAGTTGAAAGAGTGACAGGGCCAAAATCAAGGGACGTTTGAGCCAAAATGCCTGGACACACGGAGTTTGAAGCAATTTAAGTCATAGGAAGAGGGAAAGACTGATTCTGGGAGAGAGTTCCAGAGCTCAGATGTTGAGTAGAAGAAAGTTTGAGAGTAACGTTTCACTCTTGGGTTGGAGAGTTGCACAGAGTAGGGGTGGGATTGAGTTGCAAGACGGGTACCACGTGCCCTACGTAAAGGAGGTGGTATGCACTGGGATAGCTCTGAGGAACACTGATTATTATAGTAGCGATAGAATAGCGAGAGAGATGCAACATTGCGGCGGAGAGAGAGAGATTGCAGAGAGTTGGTGAGTGGACGGGAGTTAATGATACGAAAGGCCTTCCTTTCAACTTTGTCTAGGAGAGCGGTGTGAGAGGAACCTCCCCACACATGTGAACAATACTCAATACAAGGGCGCACTATGCCCCTGTACAGAGCAAGAAGCTGTGCAGGGGAAAAGAACCCCCTAAGGCGATTGAGCACACCCAGCTTCTGGGAGGCTACCTTAGCAAGACTGGTAATATGGTCCTTCCAAATGAGAGCAGAAGAAAAAGAGACACCAAGAATATTGAGAGAAGATGAAGGGTTGATTTTTGTATTGTTGAAGAATAAGGGATAGTCCGCTGGGAGATCCTGACGGGTAGATAGATGGAGAAATTGGGTTTTGGAAGCATTAAAGTTAACAAGGTTTTCTCTGCCCCAATTGGAAATAGTATTTAGATCAGAATTTAAGAGTTCTATGGCTTCATTACGTTTGTCGTTGAGGGAGTTGCTAAATGTAAGGAATGAAGAGCCAGCAAACATAGCTGGATATGGTATGGGAGGGAGAAAAAGAGAAGTAGTGGAGGAGGAGGTGGGGATCAGGCGGTCAGAAGTGTGGGAAACCATGAAAAGAGTGAAGTTGGGGAAAGCACCAGGAACAGATGGAGTGTGTGGGGAAATGTTGAGGTATGGTGGTGAGATAGTGATCGAATGGGTATGGAAAATGTGCAAACTAGCATGGGAGAAGGGGAGTGCACCCGATGACTGGAAGACTGGCATAATAGTCCCCCTATATAAGGGCAAAGGGGAAAGAGGAGTGTGTGGTAACCACAGAGGAATATGTCTTCTAAGCGTAATAGGGAAGGTATACAGTAGGGTAGTGATTGAGAGAGAGAGTGAAAACAGAGAAATGGATAGGCGACGAGCAGGGAGGTTTTAGGAAGGGAAGAAGATATGTAGATCAGATTTTTACCCTGAATTGTGTTGTGGAGAAATATCTGGAGAAGAAACAAAAGGTGTATTTGCCTTTATGGACTTGGAGAAGGCCTATGACAGAGTGGATAGAGAAGGTTTGTGAAATGTACTTAGAATATACGGAGTAGATGGCAAGTTGCTGAAAGCAGTGAAGAGCATGTATGAGGGTGCAAAGGCGGCAGTACGGGTGGAGAGCGAGCAGAGCGAGTTCTTTGACTTGAATGTTGGTTTGAAACAGGGGTGTGTGATGTCCCTGTGGTTGTTTACTGTATATATGGATGGAGTCATGAAAGAAATACTATCAAGAGCAGTGGATGTTGGTGTATCGCTGAAAAGGGAGGAAATGGAGTGGAAGCTACCTATACTGCTGTTTGTGGATGATACATTTCTGATGAGTGATAATGAATGGGAGTTGCAGGGTCTGATAAATGAGTTTGGAACAGTGTGCGAAAAACGGAATTTGAAGGTAAATGCGGGGAAGAGCAAGGTTATGGTCTTCGAAAGGGGTGAAGTCACAGAGTGTGAGGTGAAGCTGAACGGTCAGGCTATGGAGATCGTCAACTCTTTTAAGTATCTGGGCAGTGTGTTGAGTAAAGATGGGACTATGGATGAAGAAGTGCGGGAGAGGGTACAACAGGGGAAGAGGGTTGTAGGAATGCTGAAAGCAGTAACAAGAAATAGGGTGGTCAGTATGGAAGTGAAGAAGTCCTTGCATGACAGTGTGGTAATCCCGACACTGACTTACGGAAGCGAAGCATGGACGTTGGTTGAGAGACTCAGACCAAGAGTGAGAGCAGTGGAAATGAATTACTTAGGAAGTGCGTGCGGAGTTACATGGAGGGATAGACAGACTAATGAGGAAGTAAGAAGGAGGTGTGGTGTGGAGGTAGATGTACTGGAAAGTGTGAAAAGGAACAACTTGAGATGGTTCGGCCATATGGAACGTATGGAAAGCGAGAGAATGACTAAGAGGGTGTATGAGAGCGAGGTGGAGGGACAGAGAGGGAGAGGTAGACCGAAAGAGAGGTGGAAGGATGGAGTGAGGAAGTATATGAACGAAGGCGGTGCTGGTTGGGGGGAGGGGCGTCGACTGACTAGGGACAGAGGTGCATGGGGGCGGTTCGTTCGTGGCCACCCCTTCGGGGATCACGGCGTCAGGCAATAGATAGATAGATAGATAGATAGATACATTTATTATTTCATTAGTTTCCTCCCTAGATCTCCATCAAGCTTAAAAAGTAAGATATATTTGTACATTTTTCGATAGAAACATTTCCTGGCCGAAGGCCTGTTCCTCATAATTTACAGGCTCGCTAGCGCTTGTCAGGGAAAAATCGAAACCTAAATTTCACGAAAAGTCTTAATATTGACTAAGAAATGGGCCAAACGTCTTAAAATCTGAAAAATAATGGGGCTAAACATGAGGGAGTAAAGGAACCAGAAAAACGGTCCATTACCCCTTAAAATCTCCAAGATAATGGAGCGAAACAGATAAGACCGAAAATTCCCTCCTCGGATCATATAGCGTAATAAATAATAACATATGTGTAATACAAACACCGCACCGCCGCTAAAAGTTTCCTACGTGTTGGGAATTACAATTGTGTTTATCCATTTACCTTTTGCACCGGGTTCATCAAGAGGTCAGCGGCACTCGTATTAGTCCATGAGCCAAGACCCGAATTTTGGGATATCGGTACCACCCGGGGTGACTAATTCTCTTAGGTGTTTTTAGCTTGCTACATGTCTCTAGTTTATGTTTTGATATGATAGCCCTTGCACATTGGTAGCTTAATGGTCGTTATCACTTCTTGAATAGACATACCCTACCGAAAATTCCGAAATGTTTTAAAATGTCAAATTTGTGGACAGGAATGCCTAAATGTCAACAAAATGCATATAGTAATTGTCACATTTAATACAAGTCCTGTAAATACACACTAAGCATGCCATGGGCTTGTACATACTGTGACGCACCCAGTGCGTGGCAACGTAACCTGATTGTACTCCTTGGTACTCCACTGTACCACCACGGTACCACGCTGTACCATGCTGGCTGCTTATATTGAGTGTGACAACGTATAACTATGTTCTTTGTATCTCTGCAAAGGTCTCGTCATTTGCTAACCAGTGGTGGGTTTTGTTTTAAGCCATGTCGAGACCTTCCATTTAATATGTAGTATCAATAGAGAAGTTGATAGATGAGATAATAGGAATTCAGAGAGAGAGAGTGAGTTAGACTTCAGAGCGAGAGGGTAGCGGTGCGCCACGCTGCCGGGGGGGTGGTTGCCAGACGTATGGACCGGTTGGCAGCCCTGCGCTTATAGCTAGGTGCGACAGGGTTGGTAGTACATTGCCGCCTGCCTATGCTGCCTGGGCTGCCCATGTTGTCGTACTGCACATTGCATGGAGGCTCGCTGTGTGCTCTATGACCAGGTTGCCTAGAACCTTTGAGATTCTAACATCCCTTGCCCTCTCTCCCAATTTCTCACGGTTGCACTCTTTCTCTCTGACGACATTACTCTCATTTCATTCTTCTCTCTATTTAAATGCATAACCTTCCCTTGAGGTCCTAAAGGAGTTTCAGCACTCACCTCTCGTATTACTCTTAGGACAAGCATATATTTACATGTATTAGATTTAAGGGGTTAATGTGAACAGCGATCTTCTTGATGAGGATAGTTGGTGAACGTTCTACATGTTCACGAGTTATATGCCCAGCTCATCATCCAATTTGTGACTAGACTAGTGCCATGTGTAAGAGCCCGACCATGCCCAGGAGTTGTCTGTAGAGGGGCGAGGACTTAGCCTTGATTTGCCTACCGAGCCAGGAGCGAGTGTAGTACCAGAGACTACAGCTCGCTCGTAGTGCCGGTATAGTAGAGTAACGTAATTTATCTGTCCTTGTGTTCTCTGCAGTCTTTTCCTGGGTTCTCGCTTTCGGTGCTGGGACTCGTTGTTCCTGTGACTTGGCCTGCTAGCTAGAACACATGGGGATGATGAGTGGGTTATATCTTTATTTTACTATGCATTGCAGCTCTCTTTAAGTTTATGTATGTAACACTTTACAATACACATTACTCACACACAAGACAACACTATTAATACTTTCATGTATCAATTAACTGCACTGTCGTTTTGCTGCTGTGTCCGGAGTTCCGTTGCGTAGGGCGCATACGGACTCAGAGGGGAGACAGAGTGAGAGAAGCGAAGTAGCCTATGCGGTAGTAGGCTACCGGCGCAGTACTGTTGCCTGCAACCTTTTAGTTATTCCAAGTATAGATTCATTCTTATAATAAGTGACTACTGTTTATGTTCCTTCCATGTGTATTATTAGGTATCTACTGGATCATGAACATCTTGTATGCTACATGCTAGTGCATGTTAGTAGGGGACAGTTATTCTAGTGCACGCGCTTTCAAGTAGGCGTGTACATTTGTCATTTAGCATTTCACTGTCATACCTTTAGCCTGCTTCTATTCTACATTATTAGAGGCTTAATATTAACGTAGTTTCTTGAGTATAGCATTTCTTTAGTAATAACGTAACCTATAAATGTCTGAGGGAGTTTAGCCTCATAGCCTACCCCTGTTGTACACTTTCGCCGAGTTAAGGTACCTCGTTACCATAGACGATAACTCTGTAGGGCGTTGGTGCTTTTGTTGTCTGGAGCATATAGTATTTGGGACTGGAATCGAGCGTGTCGTTGTCACATAAGCCATTTCTGTCCTACGATCAAGAATCCCGAATATGTATTGCCGATCCAGCCGTAACAAAAATGGCGATCTTGCACAAGATTCAGTAGTATCCTATCACATGTTTTTTGGAGAACTATTCTATGCTACCTAGTAGAGCTGGCTAGAATTTTCTTGCATATTGGAGGAATTTTTATTGTGTCATTATTGTATTGGTGGACTTGCAGATTGTTTCGTTAGGGGTGTCTAGAGTAGAGTCATTCAAGCATCTTTAACATTTTGTGAGTCGAGACTGCAATTAGTAATAAGCACTTTTTTTTTTTTATGAACAGCAATTGTATAACCAGCACTATGTCTAATGACTCATCATTTACGGGGGAGGATAACACGGTACAGCCTAGTAACCAGCAAGTACAACAGATGTTTGGGGAGGGGAGTGTTATAAGTGGAGAGAGGGATGCCCGGGCATTTTTGCAGACACCTTTGACCGAACAGCGCCTGCAGGCTATTGATTGTTACGGTCTTCGCTGTTTAGCCACGGTTTTGGGGCGGGACTGTCCTGACAGTTGGCCCAAGAAGAATTTGGTGGCATGTTTGTTGGGTGATGGCGATGGGGCGGTGGGTGGAGTGGGGTCTTGGGGGGTTCCCTCCAAGCCTCCATTCCACTCTACCCCTGAGCTGGGCCCTCAGCCAGCGAGTCTTAGCACGATGCAGCAGGAGGGTTCTCAAGGGCAAGCTGGCTTACCCGTAAACACGTCTCGGTGTGGATCCCCCATTTTGTGCTCTCCCCCCCCAGGCCTGTCTCCTGAGATGTTATTTCAGCTAGAACTAGCTAAGTTTAAGCTGCAGGAGACTCAGATACAACAGGCTAGTATAGAACGCATAGAGGTTGCTAGAATCCAAGCCAATCAGGATGCAACCAGGTACCAGGCTGAAATGGATGTCGAGAAGTCTAGAGTAGAGACCACGGGGCGTCATCTCGGTGGTGGGCACCGGGTTACAGACTCACTTTCGCATTTAATTAAGTTAGTACCCGCATTTGATGAGACAGCAGTGACTGAGTTTTTTGCTCGTTTCGAAAAGAAGTGTCGTGAGTATGACTGGCCGGAGGTTAAATGGGCAGCATTAGTTTCATCACGTCTAGTGGGTAAGGGGTTGAAAGCCTACGATGCACTGTCACTGGACGAGAGTGTAGTGTATGGACTGGTGAAGGAGGCTGTGCTCCGGGCCTACGAACTGCAACCCGAAACTTATAGATTGAAGTTCCGTGGCGTGAATAAGAAGAGCGACGTCAGTTTTAT
This sequence comes from Lithodes maja, assembly GCA_037953745.1. Lineage (NCBI taxonomy): Eukaryota > Metazoa > Arthropoda > Malacostraca > Decapoda > Lithodidae > Lithodes > Lithodes maja. The sequence goes on from JBAKBP010017335.1 coordinate 31,618, forward strand.
GGAGCACGCACGGGACTTAACAGATGCAGGTAATAACTGGTTTCGGTCCGAGCACGCAGAGTCGGCTGAGGAAATTAAGCAACTTTTCTATCTGGAACAGTTTTACAAATGTACTGGAACCGATCTAACGCTGAACATTAAGGAAAAATGTCCCAAGACAGTAGAGGAGGCTGCCAAGATGGCAGACCTCAGATTATCATTGATTCGTGGTTGCGGTGCCGCTCAGAGGGCTGAGTCAGGGCAGAAGGGGCGCTATACCCCACCCACCAGAGTTTTCGATAATAACAAATCCTATGACACACATAACCACACTAAATGCATTGCACCTAATAACACCTACAAACACAAGCCTCTCCCGTTTACTAAAGGTCAGGCCCCTTCTTCGCCCGCACAAGGGAAGAAGCCCATTGGGGATGTGAAATGTTACAAATGTCAGAAGCTAGGCCATTATTCACGTGAGTGCCCTAGTAACACTCCCGCTAAGCCGGTGTCATTGGTTCACAGTATCGGTGTGTCTCTGAAGGCTGCAGCAACTGCCCGGGGTAGGTTGTCAGCAGCTGAGGCACACACGGTAAAGAAGCGTACGGAAGGCTCGACACCTGTCCGGGACACTTTCTGTGACCATCGGGGACACGGGTTTGTGAGCTGGGGGAGTGAACTACGGAGGGTTGACTTGCTGAGGGATACGGGGGCTTCGCAAACTTTGTTGAGGAACTTCACAGGGAAACCGATAAATGCGGCCAGAGTTGTTGTGGTGCAGGGTATAAATGCTACGAGGTCATACCCACTTGTGAGGTTGGAGTTGAGAGTGGGAGAGGTGTGCAGGGAGCTGGATGTAGGGATCGTTGAGTGTTTGCCAGTTGAGGGCGTCGACCTTCTTCTCGGCAACGACTTTGCGGTGCCCACTTCCGGGACTCCACCCTTAGTCGTTGCCGAGAGGGCGGCCGACGTGGATGGTGAGAATCGGGAATGGGTTGGGAGGTGCCAACAGGATGAGATGGCCTGTGTGGTAACCCGATCTCGCTCTGCGGCTCCTGCACAGCCTAGCACTCAACCTCGGGGACAGTGGAGGAAGGATCAGGAGAAGGTTGCTAAGGGCAGGAAAAGGGACATTGATTCTGCTGCACTTCTCGGTGATTCGGTACTTGGACCTATAATAAACACGGGAGTTGACTCTGGCCCAGATATGGTGTGTAACAAGGCAGAGTTGGGTAAGACTTCGCGTGAGGCAAGAGCTGTAGCGAGAGCCACTAAGGCAGTAGAGCCTACTAGCCGGGGTAATGTCTTATTACAAAACCATCTTGATGCATTGACGCCCAGGGACATTAGTGAGCAGCAGCTGCAAGACGCTAGCCTAGCTCGTTATAGCAATGGTGCCATAGAGTTGGAGGAAGATGGGGATGCGAAGCCGGGAGATTTCTTTAGGCTCAACAGGATATTGTACCGCAGATTTCTAGACCCCAAATCGAAGTGGGAGGGCGGTGCGAGGGTAGTAGACCAGGTGGTTGTTCCAAATAAGTATAGAGAGTCCTTATTGTGTCTGGCGCATGATGTGCCGGTGGCGGGTCATTTGGGGGTAACAAAAACATTGGCGGCATTGGGCAGGTTTTTCTGGTGGCCTGGGGTCAAGGCTGATGTCTGTGCATGGGTGGCTGGGTGTGCGACCTGCCAGACAACGGGGAAGCCTAACCAGACAATCCCGAAGGCACCTTTGTTTCCCATACCTGTCACCGGGCCTCCGTTCAGCAAAGTTGTAGTAGATTTGGTTGGCCCTTTCCCGCCTACTAGTAGTGGCAATAAATTCCTGTTGACAATCATGGATGTGGCTACGAGATACCCGGACGCATACCCCATGAGAAACGGCTCGGCAAAGGCAGTTGTTAAAAACTTATTATTGTTCTGTTCCCGTTATGGATTTCCACGTGAGGTGCAGTCAGACCAGGGGAGCAATTTTACATCCAAATTGTTCAAGCAAACCCTTCAGTTGCACGGTATATGTTCTGTAGTGTCGTCAGCCTACCATCCCGAGAGTCAGGGAGTCTTGGAGCGGTGGCACTCGACCCTGAAGAGTATGCTACGCTGTTACTGTGCAGAACATGACACTGATTGGGATTTGGGTCTGCCGTATGTTCTGTTCGCTGCACGTGAAGTCCCAGGAGAGAGCCTGGGGTTCAGTCCAAATCAACTAGTCTTTGGCCATAATGTGAGAGGACCTTTAAGTATGGTGAAAGAGATCTGGGAGGGCGAAGAGAAGCCGGGGTCTGTACTTAAATATATCCTTGAGAGCCGGGAGAGACTTATAGGTTGCATGGCAGCGGCAGGTAATAACTTGGTTAATGCACAGGCGGTCATGAAGCACCAGTATGACGCCAAGGTGAAGCTTCGGGAGTTTTCGGTGGGTCAGGAGGTAATGTTGCTTTTACCTTTGCCTGGACACCCCCTTTCTGCCAAGTTTATTGGGCCGTATGTGGTGGCTAAGAAACTGTCCGACCTTGATTATCTCGTTGCAACACCTGACCGTAGAAAAAAACATCAGTTATGTCATGTTAACCTCATGAAAGAGTATGTGAGACGCCCCTCAGAGCCTCTCACTGTCCCTGTGCTGGCCTGCAGCGGCCAGGGTGGAGAAGGAGGTGGGGACAGTCATGCTGCTGAGGAGGATAGCTGGGACTGTGTCATTTCTGCGGAACAGTGGGCGGGGAATACTGAACAAGAGGCTAGGCAAGCTGTAAGTCACCTGCCTGAGCACCAGGGTGCTGCTGTCCTAGGCCTGTTCAGGTCATACCCCTCTGTTTTCGCCGAACACCCAGGTCTCACTACTCAGGTAACGCACGACGTGGACGTCGGTGATAATGTGCCCTTCAAGTCAGTGCCCTACCGTGTGCCCCCGGTAAAGTTGCCAGCTTTACGGGAGGAGTTAAAGTACATGGTTGAGAGAGGGATGATCACTGAAGGTTATGTGAAGTGGACATCACCCGTCACGTTGCAGCCAAAACCTGACGGCAAGGTGCGGTTCTGCATAGATTTTCGTAGGCTAAATGGCTTGACCACTACCAACCCTTACCCTTTGCCTCGAGTTGACGACAGCGTGGACAAGATAGGGAATGCAAAGTACCTTACTAAAATTGATCTTGTAAAAGGCTACTGGCAAGTACCCCTGTCGGACCGAGCTAAGAAAGTTTGTGGTTTTGTGGTAGATGGCAAGACCTACCAATGTAACGTAATGCCTTATGGGCTTAAGAACGCACCTGCCACGTTTCAGAACCTGATGAACGATATTTGTGACGAAATCCCTAACTGCACGGTCTACCTTGATGACGTGATAGTGTATGATGACAATTTTGAAAATCACCTAAGGCACTTAGAGACCCTGTTTGGGAAGTTGCACGATGCTGGGCTGGTGGTGAACCTGAGGAAGTGCGAGTTTGTAAAGGCTACTGTGCAGTATCTTGGCTTCGTGGTCGGGTTAGGCCGGGTGTGCCCCCCCCTGAGCAAGATACAGGCTATCAATATGTTTCCCAGGCCCACCACTAAGCGCCAGGTCATGCGGTTCCTAGGTATGATAGGCTATTATAGGCGCTTCATCCGGGGATACTCTACTGTCTTAGCACCGTTAACTGATCTACTGTCGAAGTCAGTGAAGTTCTGTTGGGCTGCGGAGTGTCAGAGGGCTTTCGACCTAGTCAAGCACCTGCTGTGTACACATCCGATTTTGAGAGCCCCAGACTTCTCCAGGAGTTTTCAGCTGGCGACTGATGCCAGCGGTGTGGGTGCCGGGGCAGTGTTACTGCAGACTGATTCCGAGGGCTTGGAACACCCAGTGAGCTTCTTTTCTCGCAAGTTTAATTCGGCACAAAGGAATTACTCGACTATAGAGAAGGAGCTTCTTGCTATCGTTTTGTCGCTCAAACATTTTGAAGTTTATGTTCCAGCCTACGGCCCGGTAGTGACGATTTATACGGACCATCATCCCTTGAAATTCCTAAATCAGTTTCACAATCGGAATATGCGGTTGACCAGGTGGTCCCTAATGCTCCAAGAGTATAATCTCAACATTCAGCATATTGCCGGGAGTGAGAACGTGATAGCAGATTGTCTATCAAGGGTTGATGATCCAGGATAGTCGTGCACGGTGTGTGGGTTGAGCAGGAGTAAAATTAGGCTATCATAACGCCGTCCAAAAAGATTATAAAACAATAAAATAAACGAGAATTTTTTTTTTAGTTTTGTAAGTCTTTATTGTTGTAGCATGATGCATGCGATATTGTGTTTTATGTATAATTCACACTTCAGTTGTTGTGCACCTTTTGCAATTAGTGGCAGCTAAGGGTAGCAGGTCGGTTGGTTGCCTGTCAGATTTTGATAATGCTTCTAAGGTCGATTATCTAAAGTCTTGGGGGGGCTGTGACGCACCCAGTGCGTGGCAACGTAACCTGATTGTACTCCTTGGTACTCCACTGTACCACCACGGTACCACGCTGTACCATGCTGGCTGCTTATATTGAGTGTGACAACGTATAACTATGTTCTTTGTATCTCTGCAAAGGTCTCGTCATTTGCTAACCAGTGGTGGGTTTTGTTTTAAGCCATGTCGAGACCTTCCATTTAATATGTAGTATCAATAGAGAAGTTGATAGATGAGATAATAGGAATTCAGAGAGAGAGAGTGAGTTAGACTTCAGAGCGAGAGGGTAGCGGTGCGCCACGCTGCCGGGGGGGTGGTTGCCAGACGTATGGACCGGTTGGCAGCCCTGCGCTTATAGCTAGGTGCGACAGGGTTGGTAGTACATTGCCGCCTGCCTATGCTGCCTGGGCTGCCCATGTTGTCGTACTGCACATTGCATGGAGGCTCGCTGTGTGCTCTATGACCAGGTTGCCTAGAACCTTTGAGATTCTAACATCCCTTGCCCTCTCTCCCAATTTCTCACGGTTGCACTCTTTCTCTCTGACGACATTACTCTCATTTCATTCTTCTCTCTATTTAAATGCATAACCTTCCCTTGAGGTCCTAAAGGAGTTTCAGCACTCACCTCTCGTATTACTCTTAGGACAAGCATATATTTACATGTATTAGATTTAAGGGGTTAATGTGAACAGCGATCTTCTTGATGAGGATAGTTGGTGAACGTTCTACATGTTCACGAGTTATATGCCCAGCTCATCATCCAATTTGTGACTAGACTAGTGCCATGTGTAAGAGCCCGACCATGCCCAGGAGTTGTCTGTAGAGGGGCGAGGACTTAGCCTTGATTTGCCTACCGAGCCAGGAGCGAGTGTAGTACCAGAGACTACAGCTCGCTCGTAGTGCCGGTATAGTAGAGTAACGTAATTTATCTGTCCTTGTGTTCTCTGCAGTCTTTTCCTGGGTTCTCGCTTTCGGTGCTGGGACTCGTTGTTCCTGTGACTTGGCCTGCTAGCTAGAACACATGGGGATGATGAGTGGGTTATATCTTTATTTTACTATGCATTGCAGCTCTCTTTAAGTTTATGTATGTAACACTTTACAATACACATTACTCACACACAAGACAACACTATTAATACTTTCATGTATCAATTAACTGCACTGTCGTTTTGCTGCTGTGTCCGGAGTTCCGTTGCGTAGGGCGCATACGGACTCAGAGGGGAGACAGAGTGAGAGAAGCGAAGTAGCCTATGCGGTAGTAGGCTACCGGCGCAGTACTGTTGCCTGCAACCTTTTAGTTATTCCAAGTATAGATTCATTCTTATAATAAGTGACTACTGTTTATGTTCCTTCCATGTGTATTATTAGGTATCTACTGGATCATGAACATCTTGTATGCTACATGCTAGTGCATGTTAGTAGGGGACAGTTATTCTAGTGCACGCGCTTTCAAGTAGGCGTGTACATTTGTCATTTAGCATTTCACTGTCATACCTTTAGCCTGCTTCTATTCTACATTATTAGAGGCTTAATATTAACGTAGTTTCTTGAGTATAGCATTTCTTTAGTAATAACGTAACCTATAAATGTCTGAGGGAGTTTAGCCTCATAGCCTACCCCTGTTGTACACTTTCGCCGAGTTAAGGTACCTCGTTACCATAGACGATAACTCTGTAGGGCGTTGGTGCTTTTGTTGTCTGGAGCATATAGTATTTGGGACTGGAATCGAGCGTGTCGTTGTCACATAAGCCATTTCTGTCCTACGATCAAGAATCCCGAATATGTATTGCTGATCCAGCCGTAACAATACTATTATGGCAAATTACTACTCCTAAATATCATCTACATCAGACTCGGAATCTGACTGTTGTGCCACCGGCTCTTCTTCAATAGCCTTGTTCTGACATGTCTGTAACCTGCACATGTCCGTGCATTTTAGACCATTGCTGAGGCAAGTACACTTAGGGAGTTCGCATGACCGCACACACTTGCAAGACAGTAGCTGCATAACAGCATCTGGTGCTGGTGAGCCTCGCATCCAGTTGACGGCAAGCTTACCGTCCTCATCTGTCATCCAACCGCAGTCTGTTGGGTTCGCAACAAATGGCTGGCTCTGAAGACTTCTCCTCCAGATCGCAGCCTGGTAGTTTGCACGCAGTGCATGCATGAAGAGGCAGTCCTCACAAGGAGGGAGTTGACTTGACTCTACCTCTCCACGTCTTGCACAGAACAGCTCATACCGAAGCTTGTTTACCTTAGTTGTGTGGGTAGATGGTAGGTACATGTGGCAGGTGATTTCCTGTAGCTTCTCAAAGAGTTCAGGAGACACTTCCCATGAGCGTCCAAGTTCGTGAAAAGCATCCTGGTATGTCTTGTCCATCTTCACCTGCTTGAGTGTCGTCATCTTCCCTCGGCCAGCGAATGCACTGACGGTATCACAGCCTGTAAAGGCATGCATACCAATCAATGAATCACACACGCTGCCTCCCAGTGTGCGGCTCAGTGTGGTGATATCCAGGAATCTTGTCCGGTTCTTCGTCCCGCACTTCTGGAACAGATGGGATGGGATCTTGTGGCACATGCCAAGACACAACACCATGACGTCTGTATCTTCTGCAGTGATGATGACAGACTTGTTCCCAGATTCTGCTGCATGAAGTGCATGGAGAAGAAGGCGTGTGTCTGCTTCTTCTTGAGTTGACTTAAGCTCAGGAGCCTCTTCCCACTGCTCTTTGGTGATCTTGAAGCAGCGCTGCTCACATGTGACATACAGCTCCTTGTCCTTGAGCTTCTCCCTGTGCTGTGGTGCCTTCCATTCTTCTACCAAGAACTTGATAAGACTTGCCTTGTTGGAGGAACTACCGAGTAACTTTCTCCACTGCTGGATGTTGTGCCCAGGTTGAATGTTCTTGAAATGAATTCCTGTGCCTGCACTTCTTTTGGCTCGTTCTGCATCCTTGATGGATGTCTCCTTGTAGATATCAAACACAACATCAATGCGCCTGCTCTTAGCACCTTCATGAACAGCGTGACTCAGTGCTGTACCTGCAAGCTGTGAAAAAGTTTTGTCGTTTCCCTTCAGTTTGTGGACCAAGCTCATCCCATCAATTATGGTAGCAGAGGGCTCGGGTATCACTTCTGCAGGAGAAACATTCCTCTCTAACTCCTTTGCTAGGGCAGCCTTGTTGGTCTTGCGGAGAGACCCATCACCGCTGGCAAGTGCCCAAGGCAAAGGCCCAAGGGGATGAGCCAAGACATCACTCATTTTGAGCTTTCTGTTCTCGGCAACAAGGATCATCTGGCCAAATAGGTTCCTGTCAGCCTTTAAGATAGCCTCCTTGGCATGGTCTTGTGAGCGTGGCTTCATTCTGATGTTAGTGAACGTTCTCAGTTTCGTCTTCGTCATCGTGTCATGAAACTGTATAGTTGGCGTATCGATCTCCAGGCGCTCTTCCTTGAAGGCTTGATATGCATCCTCTCCTATTCTGTAGGCCCCTAGAAGGTCTTTGACAACTTCTGGTGGTGCCATAGTCGCAGTTGACAAACTGACAAGATCTTCTTGCTCTGCGTTGAAGGGGTTCAACCAGCTGGTCTCCATCAGTTGAACTAAAGATTGGACATCGGCCTCATCTCTTCTAATCCTGGCCATCTGTAGGTCTGGGTGGCTGAAGTCAGTATACTTTTGGCCTACTACCATAGTCCTGAGCTGCCTTAAGTACCTGCTGCGATACTCCGATGTCAGGTAGTACCTGGCGACAGCTCCGCCTTTCAGGCTGAAGCCTTTTGTGCCCCCTGGTGTCTGGGTGTCTTTGTTGATCGTCTCTTCGATTGTCTGGTCCACAGGGATCCGTCCAAAGGGATTCTTGCTACCGATCTGGACCGAAAAGCCACCTTGCATGAAGTGTTCATGGACCTCTGGGTGTTCAATGGGCAGTCGAGACATCAAGGCATAGTAGTAGGTTAGGAACCGGGCATAGTTCACTTTGTCATAGGCAAAACACCACGGTATCATCTGTCGGATTGCTCCTAGGTGGAGCATCCAGTTGCCTTCTCTGGAGGCTCGAATTAAGTCCAGCATGATCTCAACCATGTCCAGGTATGACATCCAGAATGCTGAGAGGTTGTGTTCATCTCTGAGGGTCTCAAGATAAACTTGGAAAAGCTTCATGATATGTGTGCATGATTAACTCTCCATCAGCTCTTGAAAGAGTCCCTGAGACACATTGCTGTGAAAGCTGTTGATGTCCTTCAGTGTTTCATCTAGATGGTGTATGTCCCTTGAATGGTTTTCTTCTAGCCATGAAAGGAAGCCTTTCCATGCAAGCCTCATCAGTGCTTCATACACGAGCTTGTGTAGTCTCACTGCTCTGTTGTACCTCTTGCCGTTCATCACTCCTGACACTGATCCTTCTGCGATGATACCTGATTCCTCACACAGATCTCTAAGACCTGCATCTTGAAACCTCTTTCCTATGGTGGAGATGAGATTACAGATTGTGTGGAAGACGCCCATCCTGATGATAATGTTCTTGAACTTCTCTTGTTTCCAGATAACTTCGGCAGCTTTGGCATAGAGTGCTTGATCAAACACGCACACAATCTTGTTAAGCCGTAAGGACTGCATGATAGCATGCGTTTGTTCCAAGATTTCATTAACGGTGGACATTTCTGTTGCGGGAGCATTGATAGTGGGCAGGTAGCTTACAGTGTCCTGAACCACTGCAATGTCTCTGCGCATTTTGATGTTGAACCCAGTCCAACTGCTGATGGACTGGTCCTCATGGTCTGACATTCGAGTAAGAAGCCAGATATGGTTCTTTGTCTTTGAATCCTGGACTTCCTTGGTAGTGTCGACATACGCAGTCTCAATCCTAGGTGGCCCTGCCCGCCGCCCAACATTGTATATTGGCAGCATTGATGATGTCTGAGTGATGCTTCTTATCTTGGACTTGGTAATCTCTGGCAGGACTTTCTCTGGCACAGAGCCTGCAACCTTGGACTGGACAGCAATGCCATTGACTCTATGAGAAGTACCTGCTCCACTTAGGGTCTCTTCAAGTCGGTCAATGTTATCCCAGGCCAGGGTTGTGAACACACCAGGGTAGATGTTTGCTGGCAGTGGAATGTCATCCTTTGAGCATTCCAGCTTCTGGATACAAAGGGCTGTATCGATCTCCTCAAACATTGAGTAAGACACACAGTGACCAAGACGATTCAGAGTTCGGATCAGTTCTGTGTTTCCTGTCAAAGACTTTACAGCATTGGTCAGCAGTACGTGCTTGGGTGGTTTTGTCTTGCCACTGGTAACAGCAAAGACCAAGTCACTGCCAAAGGAAGTGACAAGACGTTGAGCTCTTTCAGAGGGAGTTTCACACTCACACTCTCCTGTCAGCAGGGTGTGCAGGAATTGAGTGACTGCTGCAGGAATGACATTCTGATCTGTATCGGGAGGCCATGGCTGACTCACATCTTGTTTATTGATCTCATTCCTCAGCTGCATTCCTGCTTTGGTTAAGACATCGTCAGAGTTAGCTGCTCTTGCTTCTTGCAGGTCTTTTGCCATTTTGTGTGCTTGCCGGGCAAGGTCGTCCATTGAGAGGCTGCGTGGATAGATTAGAAGCTTTCCTTTCTCATCTGGGACAAAGCGTAGTGATTCTCCAAACTCGGTTTCAATCTTTCGGCGAACATGTTTCTTTGTCGCTGGTTTCAGTTGGATAATACCACGGGACATCATGGATCTCTCAAGCCTAGATGTGAGGTTTGTCATAGGCAGTACCTCTGGGTTGGGGAATAATTTGGTCCTTATATACAAGCAGAGTTCCTCGAGGGCTTCTGTCTCAACCTCTTCGTAGCGTGCTTCCTCGCTTTCTTCCTGATTTTCACCTGCACCCGACCTGGCGGCCGCTGGGAAATCATCTTTTGTGAAGAGTTTGTAGCACGACTTGTGGTAGTGACCCTCTGCAGCAACAAGGTCTCTGCTAACTAAACCAAGGATTCTCTGGTTGAGTTTCCTTATTGCTGCTCTGCGAATCTTCTCATCTGCTCGTAGCTCAACACACTGTATGAGTGGCTCCCTTGTCTTTGTTGTTTTTATGTACTTGCTTGACTTCTCGCAGAAGATACATCCTTTGGCATACACCCTGCTAGTACTAGGGGCATCCCTTGATGCCCTCCTCCTGGGGTCGACGCTTGCTGATTCTATCTTGACACCCTTGGCAAGGATAGAATCCAGTGACTTCTTCATTGTAAAGAGACTACGACATTTACGGTGATAATGTATGTGTGGTATTCCTCCTTCTTCAAGGCCCTTGGCTGCTTCCAGGACTGGATCATGCTGCCTGATTTCTGCAGCCCTGAGCAATGTGTTCCAGGAGTCCAAATCCTGTGGTGACACCAGAGCATCGCTGTCATCATCAGAGCAGTGGATGATACAGTCGATCCGTGCTCTCTTCCTCGCAGATGGTTCCATCCTGCCGTCAAACAGTCGACACACACCTGCAAAAAATATCCCCATTAAACCATGAACAAACAAACACATTACATGGAAACCACTCTACATATGTTTGCTCCTTCCAATAATAAATTATCCCCAAAATATATCAAAAAATCCCCAAATATGAAATAAACCCCTAAATATGGAGAAACTTGAAATACACATCGGAATAATTCTTGTAGAGAATCAAATAAGCTACAAGAGCTGTTAGAATATATTTTTCAATGTTCCCCATATTTAAGGATTTATTCTAGATTTAGAGGAAAATACCCAAAATATAGAGTATATTCCGAAATATGAGGAAATTTGAAAAATACCTAGGAACAACTCTGGTAGAGAATATAATTCTACATAGGTGTTCAAAGTTTCGCGATGATTGTGTGATGGATTTTAAAGAAAATGAGGAAAACGCCGAGCGTCACGCTAAAAATCTTTATTTTTGGGTAGCGCCCCTATTGCATCAAAAAAATTAGACTAAGCTACCAGTGCGAGAAGGCTATCATATCTTAATGTACTTACAGTCACTCTATAAACATTTTAGTACCATTCGTGTTTAGTCACCCCAGGTGGTACCGATATCTGGCCTGGCTCATGGACTATATCTGACCTTTGATCTAATACCGCGTTACATGACCTCCTTCACCACTAGATATTAAAGCACCATTCACACGAGCAGCTTAAACATTTTCAGCAAGATGGTGATGTTTCAAAACAGTATTATGACTTACTTAACACTATCTCATCCGACGCTCTGAGTTTATTGCTGCATTTTGAACATAACATAACATTGAGGGTTTTGACTTTCCTGCACAATTGCGAGCAAATCTATTGTAGTTTGCCTTCTAAAAAAAAAAAAATAGAAAATTCTCCCTACACCCACTTCAAACTAAAAACTAAATATATATAATAAATATGAAATGAAAAAACCCGGCCGAAGACCAATTTCCCTTGGGCCTAATTTCCAGACTCGCCAGGTTTTAAGGCTGAATAACTGCGAGATATCCTGTACAAATGGCTTCAAATTAATTAAGTTCTGCTTTAGAACAGACATAGGTAAGCATTAGTTTGGTTGTAGATATATGGGATAGATTGCCTCGTACAGTGACCAGCTCAGAGATGGTATATACTGTAGTTTCAAGCATTAATTTGATAGTCATATGACATGAATGGCATAGCTTGGGTGTGAACGGTATCTGCCTCGTGTTGGCCGGCCGGCCTTATGCATATTTCCGTTTCTTATGTTGTTATCCCACGATCACTTTGCAATATACTGTATATATATATATATACCGGTATATATATTATATATATATATATATACAGTATATGGAGGTAAAATCACAAATACGTGTGATCAAATTGTGTAGTAAAACTCGCTAGGAAAATTGAAACAATGGAACACCAAGCTTTCGCCTATTCTCTCAAGACATCTTCAGGGTAATACAAGAAAACAGAGGGAAAGTGAGGCTTAAATACCCATCCTAAATCATCTGTGAGTTGCTAACTAGCATATAAATACAAAAAGTGTTGCCATCCTACTGCCTGTTGCCATATTTTAATTGCAACAGGCAGTAGGATGGCAACACTTTTTGTATTTATATGCTAGTTAGCAACTCACAGATGATTTAGGACGGGTATTTAAGCCTCACTCTCCCCCTGTTTTCTTGTATTACCCTGAAGATGTCTTGAGAGAATAGACGAAAGCTTGGTGTTCCATTGTTTCAATTATTTTCCTAGCGAGTTTTACTACACATATATATATACAGTATACTGTATATACACATTATACAGTATATATATACCATATATATATTTATATATTTATATATGGCACAATGAAAGGAAAGGCAGGTGAGATTGAGGAGATGCTAGAGAGACGTTGAATGGATGTATGTTATGCCCAGGAAACCCGGTGGAAAGGGAGGAGTGCAAGGTGGATTACTGAAGAAAACAAAAACGCTTAAAGGGCATAGCTCATACAAAATCCCTTTCCATTTTATCACTGTCTGAAGCATGGTAGTACATGAATGATACTGCACAGTTGCTTTGGTTTGCCTTAAATTTTGATCTAAAATAGTATACAAAGCCGTGTAAAATATTTCAAGCTTTAGGAGCTTTATGGCAAACCCTATCTCCTCTATCTTTCATTTGTGAGAGAGAAACTTGCCCGCAGGAATTAAATCTGCTTTGATATTGCCTACATTTAACTTACCTTGATGTATTGCGTACATGATGAAGTAATGTGAAGGCAGTATTTCTATCTATCTATCTATATGCTCAGGCCCAATCCCCATTTTGGGGGTAGCCGACTCAAGACAGAGCAAGAACAGGGAAAACACAAAAACAACATAAAACAAAAAATAAACACAGATAAAAAACACAAACTCTCACACATCCAGGTCACCCAGGAGAAGACCCAGAGACCAGGGTTACCAAGGTCGCTCCAGCACTCCCCCGGCCCCTGACCACCCGGAGAGGTTCCGATCTCGGCAGGCAGACATGCAGCGGAGCCAAAGCCACAAGCCCTCCCACCACACTTCCAGGCACACCCTTCATATTAATCGTCTCCCCGGGCCAGGCGCCTGATGGACTATTATCTAGTCCAACTTGCGCCCGACCCCTTACTCCAAATGACCACGTGTTCACTCAACTATTCACAAGCATTCTCCATTCACTCCTGTCCACCACCACTTCCCCTGCCTGATCTATAGTCATTCCTCTATCATCCAAAGCCTTTCTTACACAGTCTCTCCATCTCAATGGGGGTCTTCCTGCCCTTCTATCTCCCCTTGTACCTGACTCACATATTCTCTTTGTAAGCCTTTCATCTCCTATTCGTTCAACATGACCATACCAGCTCAGCACCCTTCTGTCCACTCTGGCTGACAAATGTTCCTGCTGCCCCACTCTCCTACGTATCTCTTCATTCCTCAATCTGTCTCTACGAGTAACTCCACACATACTCCTCAAGCAGCTCATCTCCATCACATCCAGCCCTCTTTTCTCCTTTTTCTTCAGAGCCCATGTCTCAGCCCCATACATCACTGTTGGCACAACAATTCCTTGATACAGTGCACTTTTTACTTTCACTCCGAGATTTCTCGTCTTCCACATACTTCCCATTGCTCCGAAAACCTTCCTTCCTTCACACACTCTCTGTTTTACCTCCACTTCCATACCTCCACTCCTGCTTATTGTTCCTCCTAGATATTTAAAACACTCTACTTGTTCCAATATTTCCCCATCCAGCCTCACATCTAGATTCACCCTATGCTCTCCCCTATTACACACCATTACTTTTCTTTTATTGACATTCACCTTCAGTTTCCTCCTTCCACAAACCACACCAAACTCTTTGACTGCCCGCTGCAGTTTCTCATCAGAATCCGCCACCAATGCTGTGTCATCAGCGAACAGCAACTGATTCAACTCCCAATCTCTACCATTCTTTCCTACTAAACCCAATCCTCTTCCCATAGTTCTCCTTTTCACCTCCCTCACCACACCATCCATAAACATATTAAACAGCCATGGTGACATTACACAACCCTGTCGCAAACCTACCTTTACCTCAAACCATTCACTCAACTCACCATTTCCTACTCTCACACATGCTCTGCTCCGTTCATAAAAACTCTTAACTGCTTCTAACAAATTTCCTCCTATTTCATAAATCCTTAACACCTTCCACATTGCTTCACGGTCCACACGATCATATGCTTTTCCCAAGTCCATAAAAGCCCAAAATATCTCCTTATGCTTCTCTAAATACTTCTCGCATAACTGTCTTACTGCAAACATCTGATCCACGCACCCTCTTCCCCTCCTAAAACCGCACTGTTCTTCTCCTATTGCAACTTCCGTACACTTTATTATCCTCTCTATCAACACCCTGCCATACAGCTTTCCAACCACTGACAATAAACTAATACCTCTATAACTTGAACACTCCTGCCGATCTCCCTTCCCCTTGTACAACGGCACAATACATGCACTCTTCCAGTCTATTGGTACCATTGACACAGCAAAGCACACATTGAAAAGTCTCACCAACCAATCTATTATCACATCTCCACCCTTCTTTATACACTCCACAGCAATACCATCCAAACCTTCTGCTTTTCCCGCTCTCATTTGTTTCACTGCTTCTTTCACCTCATTTTCCTCAATCCTTTCATTCATTCCCTGCCACCTGGGTGGCCTGGGTAACCTATCTCCATCCACCTCTGCTTCCATCACTGCTTCTCTTCCATCTCTTGTATTTAACAAAGATTCAAAATACTTGGCATATCTTTTCCTCACTTCAACTGGTTCCACTAGTAATTCTCCATTTTCATCTTTCACTGACTCTTCCCTCTTTTGTCCTCCTTTCCTTACTTTATTTACCTCCTTCCAGAACATCTTCTTTCGTTCTTCAAAATTCTCACTCAGCCTTTGGCCCCACCTTTCGTTTGCATCTTTTTTCGCTTCTCTAATTTTCCGTTTTGCCTCTCTCCTTTTCTCCTTGTACCTCTCCCATACCTCAACACTACCATCCTGTAAAACCCTCTCAAAACACTGTCTCTTCTCCTCAACTGCCTTTCTCACCGTATCATTCCACCACTCGCTTCCCTTCCTGATACCTCTGCCTCCTACTTTCCTTTTGCCGCATACTACCTCTGCACTTGCTTTCACTCTTTCCTTAAACTGTTGCCATTCAATCTCTACTTCTCTCTCTTCCATCTCTCTCACTTCCATCCACTTTTCATTTAGTCTTTCCTTGTACTCCCTCTCTTTTTCACTCTTCTCTAACTCACTAACTTTTACTGCAGTATTTGATGTATGTATTACAAGAGTGAAAAATGTGTCTATCTTAAAGTATCTATCAATACAATTATTTATATTTCGGTCTCGTTAATCATAAATAAATACGTATTGGCAGCTCTATCCGTATGGCAACACTATTGTTTATTCTAACGGTAGACTGTTACCTTCGTGCTACAACAGCTTACGGCCAACATGTCATAATATTCCAGCTTTATTTTCACTTGCACAGTGCATTATTCGATAGCTTGCCATTATTTCTACATTTCATTATTATACTTATTCTGCTCGTACAATTTCTCATACCCCTCTTTTAGATATCTGTCCATCTTTGTAACTGCTTTCACAGCATGGAGTACTTAACAGAGAGACTGAGAATCAAAATGGTGGCCAGTGACCTGACTCCTGAAACTCTTTAGACCGATTGTGTTATTCTATGGGTACCCCAATGCCTTATTATACATCACAAAAGATGGGAAATGCCTCTCGCCACCAACCGTCCAAAACACTAATTTATTGATATTTACATTTATAAAAAACTTGGACGACTATTATTGCACATAGGAGGTATATTGTACACTAACATTTATGATAATGAGGATAGCTGACAATGGCTGACCCCATGCGGTATGCCCTTTAAAGGTCATATGGAAGTGAAACATACATGGTAACAGGAGGGGTGCGTTTCCTGGTGGCAGAGAGGTGGGAAGATTGTGTGATAGAAGTTAATAGGTTTAATGAAAGACTGATATATTAGTTGGGGCGAGAGTCATAGATGTTATATCAACATATTCCCCCCAAGCAGGCTTAAGTAGATATATCAAAGAGCAGTTCTGGAATTAATTACTAGGGGTGGTTGCTGGATGCATGGAAGGGGAGGTAGTAATTGTGGGAGGTGATTTGAATGGGCATGTCGGGGCAGGTGCCGACGGATATGAGGCCGGGCAGGGAGGACAGGGTTATGGCCGAATGAACTTGGGAGGTGAATACATACTGGAGGACTGTGCTGCCACGGGGATGGTGGTGTGTAATACTATGTTTAGGAAGAGGATGAGCCATCTGATAACATATGAATCAGGTGGCTCCAGTAGCCAGATAGACTACTTTCTGATCAGCAAATCTGATAGGAAATGGGTTAGAGACACTAAGATCATACCAGGTGAAGAATGTATCCCCCAACAGAAGCTCCTAGTGTGTGATATGTGGCTAAGCAGAGTTCCTGTTAGAAGGAAAGTACATTTACCAAAAAAGAAAGTATGGTTGTTGGAAAAAGAGGAGTACAGAGACAGATTCCACAACGAAATAATGGAAATAGAATGGAGAATGGGTGCTAGGCCAGATGATGTTGATTGCAAATGGAACTTTAGAGAAAGCAGCCTGCTCGATACCACAGACGAAGTCTGTGGCAAAACAAACGGGCCACCCAGACATAAGTTTTCCTGGTGGTGGAACAACGATGTCGAAGCTCTGCAGTCAGAGAGAAGAAGAGATGTTTCAAAGTATGGAAGGAATGTGGCATCAAGGAAGAATACCTGTCCACCAAACGTAATGCTAGAAAAGAGGTCTACAGGACAAGGAAAAACATACAGGATAGTGTGATAGAACACGTTTGTAGCACAAATAATACCAATGGGGTTTATAAATTAGTTAAGAATGTGAGGGACTATAGTCAGGATGTCGTGGGTGTAAGATGCATAAGTAATGAAAGTGGCATGACTATTTACTCAGAAAACGAAGTCAGAGAGGCATGGAAGGAGCATTATGAAAAAATTCTTAATGTGGAGTTCGAATGGAACAGAGAACAGCTCAGCACTGCAGTCCCAGTAGAAGGCCCTCCGCCTTTGATTGGGCGCGACGCTGTTAAAAGTGAT
>JBAKBP010017336.1:0-7500 GCA_037953745.1 Lithodes maja
GGTGCGGGTCTGCCCAGCGTAGTGAGGCAGGTAACAAGGGGCGTGACGCCCCACCCCCCCGAGTTAGTGATATACATTATGCAAACAAGTACAAGAGCTATGATACCAAGACTGACCACAAGACTAGCACCGTCCCATTTAAGAAGGGGCCGGGCCCTTCCCAGTACCAAGGGAAGCCCAGAGGGGAGTTGGAGTGTTATCATTGTCATGAAAAGGGGCACTTTGCAAGAGTCTGTCCTAGCAAACCACCTACAGCAGCTGTGTCTTTGGCCTGCAACATTGGTGTGTCTCCGAAGTTTTCTGAGTTTGCCCGGGGCAGTTCGTCAGAGGCTGAGGCACAGCCAATGCAGAAGCACCTGAGAGGCTCGAACCCTGCTCAGGATGTTTTTTGCGACCATAGAGGACGGGGTTGCGTGATGTGGGCGGGGCGCAAGCATGGAGTAGAGGTCTTGCGTGATACAGGTGCTTCCCAGACTCTGATGAATAACTTGACTGGCTACCCTATAAATGCGGCTCGGGTGGTAGTGGTGCAGGGTATTAATGCAACTCGGTCATACCCGCTGGTGCGGTTGGAGTTGGAGGTGGATGGTGTGGCACGTGAATTGGATGTCGGGATTGTGGAGAAACTGCCAGTGGAGGGCGTCGACCTTCTTCTCGGCAACGACTTTGCAATGCCCGCTTCTGAGGTTCTACCCTTAGTCGTTGCCGAGAGGACGGCCGACGTGAGTAGGGAAGAGCAAGAGTGTGTCGAGCGGTGCCAGGCAGAACCCATGGCGTGTGCTGTCACCCGAGCTCGGGCAGCTAAAGTGTCACAGCCTAGTCCTCCGTCTTCAGACCAGCAGAGGAACGATCAACAGGAGGAGGCTAAAGCTGGAGTTGGTTTTAAGAGTTTTGACTCGGCGGCTCTCCTGGGTGATTTAGTATTGGCACCTATGTTAGAGTCTGGAGAGGCCCCAGGACCTGTCACAGTTAGTGAGGAGGTAGGGCCGGAAGAGACTCCGGGGCAGCAACGTTGCACACGGAGAGAAAAAAGGGTTGCTCAGTTTGATATTGGGGAAGGACTTGGGTTGCTTCGGAAGCATCTAGACAGGTTGGTTCCCTCAGATATTTGTAAACTGCAGTTGGAGGATCCGGAAGTTCAGAAGTGTGGTAATGGTGCTGTCGAGATTAAACACGAGGACGGGGAAGCATGTCATGTGAACCTGTTGGAGGAGTTTGTGAGGCAACCACCTGAGCAGCCTACTGTCCCTGCGTTGGTCTGCCGCGGCCAAGGTGGAGAAGGAGAGGGGGGCAGTAGGGCACAGGTGGGGGCACAGGTGGAGGAGAGTAGGGATTGTCATGTCTCGGCGAAGCAGTGGGCGGGGGACACGAGTCTGGTGGCTGTGGAAGCGCTAGAGCACCTGTCTGAGCAGCAGTGTGCAGCACTCCAGCACCAGCTCGGTTCATACCCCACTGGTCGTGCCGAGCCCCTGAGTCTCACAACTCGGGCGGTGCGAGATGTTCCGCAGGCAGGTCATGTGACTGTTAAAAGACCGTTAGCCTCGTTGTTTCGGTGGTTTAAGGTGGGCGACGAGGCCTTGGCATGGTTGCCAGGTCAGGGTCGACCCATGGCTGCCAAGGGTGGTGGTCAAAAGGAGGACATTGAGCAGATTGGTAAGGTCGGCTGTGGTATCGCAGTGCCCGGTCGTCGCATAGCCTCCCAATGCTGCTCTAGTCTAATGCAACAGCCCTACCATAGACCGACTGTATCTGGCCATGTCGCTGAAAGCGGTGATGCTGCGCAGGCAGATGTCGTCACAAGGAATGCGGGGGTGCGCATGTACGGTATCGGCGGGGAAGCCTTAGCAATAATGAACTGTGGGAGTGACTGCACGGGTGGTACTGATTGTCCCTCTCATGACCTGGCTGTTCTAGGGACGAAGGTGGAGAAGGAGGGAGACTACAGGTTAGAAGCTGCGGTCTCGGCTGGGTTGTGGGAGGGCACTAGGCATGTTGTTTGTGGAGACAGTGCAAGGCAGTTGTTTACTAGGCTATGGCAGTACTTTCGCATGTTTGTTGCTTCTCCAGGCCTGATGTACGGGGTAGAATCCGACATGCAGGCTGGAGATAGTGCAAGGCTCAGTTTAATTCCCTACCGTATAAATCCTGCTCGACAGCCTATGGTGCAAGCAGAGCTGGATTACGTGTGGACGAAGGATCTGAGGGATAAGGAATGTCGTGAGTGGTCGTTGCTTGTAACTTTGTCCGAGCGTGCTAAAGAGGTATGTGGTTTTGTTGTGGACGGGTACCTACCAGTGCAATGTTGTGCCTGACGGACTTAAGAAGATGCACCAGCAACGTGTCAGAGCCTGATGAATGAAAGTGAAAAGGACAATGATGCGCTGGGGCATTTCGAGATCTATGTTCCAGCCTATGGTCCGGTCGGTGTAGTTTACCCAGATCATTACCCTCTCAAGATCTTGGACCCGTTTCACAATCGGAATATGAGGCTGACCAGGTGGTCACTAAGGTTATTGGTATATAACCTGGACATAAGCCATATTGCCGGTTGTGACAACGAGGTTGCATGTGGTCGTTCAGGGGTATATGATCCTGGGTAAATTGACACACGGGTAGCCTCCTGCTTTGGTTTGAGTAGTATTTTGCGCTTGGTGCTTGTTGGCTCGCGGTTGTAGCCCAGCGTATTGGGTCGTAAAGCAGGATTGTTGAGCGTTTGGTATAGAAGAAAATAGGCTGCCCTTATAGTGCAGCCGGAAAAAAAAAAAAACATATTAAAATATAAAAATCATATAAAAACTCTTTCTTTTTGATGAAGATAATTGTATAAGTTTGTCATAGCCTATAAGGTTTGAGTAGTCCACGAACTATCAAACGGCTGAGCTGCTGTAGGCTCGCTCTGGGAGCATGATATTGTGTCTTTTACTATTGTTGGGAGGAGTTATGAAATGTGAATTTTTTTTTTATAAGATGTGTTTTAGTGATAAACTCAGCGTTGTTTTAGTGCCATGCGGTCGCTGGGTGTGAGGGGTTTGATGGGGTTCTGTATATCAGATTTTAGCTCAGGGTTGAGCAAGTAAAATCTTGGGGGAGGTGTGACGCATGTCGAGTATGAGCATGCTGTACAGAACGCCCAGTCAGGCCCCACTCTCGCTAGGATCGTCAGGGCAGGAACTTTGGCTGTAGTCTGTGTAGAGTTTCCTAACTCAGTTTATGTGAACCGTTGTACTATAAGTATTATCATTATGTATTTTGTTTTCTTCTAAGTCAACGAGTTCTATTTTGAATCATTATATATAAGTATTGTGTGTGGGAGATTTATATATATGTAATGATGTGATGAGAGAGAGCGAGTTATGTAACGGAGGACAGTGTGCGCGCCGCGAGGTGTGTAGGCCTCACTCCCTCCTCCCTCCTTCCCCCCTCCCTCCCCCCTCATCAAGAGCGTGGGAATCCTTTGTCGATCCCAGATTGAGAGAGCGAATGTGACGTCATGATTGCCGTTATGCTCGCTACGGGGCCGAGTATAAAAAGGGAGGTCTCGCCATTTTTAGATCAGAACTCATCAGGCAAAGCG
The DNA here is from genome assembly GCA_037953745.1 of Lithodes maja. NCBI lineage: Eukaryota > Metazoa > Arthropoda > Malacostraca > Decapoda > Lithodidae > Lithodes > Lithodes maja. The sequence continues at coordinate 3,575 of JBAKBP010017336.1, forward strand.
ACCTCTCATATCCCTTGCAACTATCCATATTCTTCCGACTGATGTGAACTTTCTCTACTCTCTGAACAGCCTACCTTCTTCTCTTCTCGTCCCTGTTTATAACCTCAATGACCCCTTTGGTGCAGATTTAGTCAGCCAAAGTATTATCGCTTGAGTTCTCACGAGATAAGTGCCTGTTAGATAGCCTATTTTTGGAAGGGTTAACTAGAATAGGATTGATTGATGTTTGTTGCACTCGTATATGTATTTCCCTGTGTACTATTATTCATGTTCCTGTTTTCTGCTGGTTTAGGTAATGCTAGACTGGGATAGGGTTCCTCGAGTTGTGATTTCCTATGAGTGCTAGGTTGGTTGAACCAGCACAATTGCAACGGAGACGTGGGAAGCCTGGGGGGTCTTTTTGATTGTGTACCGTGGGAGTTTAGCACTGTGTTGCGAGTGAGGGCTTTTGCCTGTGCCACCCAACACTGTGCTATCTCATTTGCTTGACTTTGAGAGGATCGCCAGGAGAGAACCAGATACTAGTGATCTGGATCTCTCAAGAGAGCATCCCGTCAATTACCGTAATTTGGCCGCACAGTCTTAAGGACCTCGCTAGGCTACGAGCCGCTTGCTCAGCCATTGTCTCTTAACCTTAGATATCCCAGCTAGACTTTGCTCGACCAGCAGATACAGCATAGTATTGAAGCTTCTCCTTATGTATATTATTGTTTAAGCACTATTGATTTCATGTGTGGCACACTTAGCTACTTCAGAGATTAGTGGCCCACGAGCACAATCTTAGTAGGCTATTGCCAGTGCATTGTCGGAGTACTTCTTCTTAATGTTTGCCATATCCTATTGCTTATTCTTATAATTCTTCTTATGTCAATTTAAAGCCTTTAATTACCAGTGAGTTATTCATTAAATTGCTGTTCAAAATCCGATACTTACTTCTTATGAGTATTCGAGAAGCATCTAACTTATCAGAAGATTCCTTGCTTGATGCTCGAGGACTATTGTTTAACGTAACGTAATAGTGCCGATCCGAAGTAGAGGGTGGAGGACTTCTTAAGTTCTTAGTTCAAGGGTGGATTACTTCGGCTTCGGCCAACACTATTCTTTAGTGTTGTAGTACTTTCTTCTTTGTTTGATTGTTGACCAGACTAGATAACTCCCGTCTTGTTATTAGTCTGTTGTGTGAAACGCTAGTACCGAGTTCTTGTATACCCCGTTATAGCAGATAGAACTCTGGAGGGTAGTGGCGTTTTTTGTTCGGCTGGCAGTACTCTGGGGTTGGGATCGTGTGTTTCCGTTGTGGCAGCGAGCCATACTCGAGTCCTGTGTAAGAGCCCTAGTGTACCCGAGTGCCCGGTCGTAACAGGATCTTGATTCCAGTGGTCAAGAAGGAGCCAAAGAAATCCGCAGTCAAATTACCACATCTTACTCTTCCAAAATTTGAGGGTGATGCCACATTGTGGTCTGGATTTTGGGAGATGTTCAAGTGTACCATCCATGACAATCCCAACCTCACAGATATACAACGCTTCACCTATCTAAAGGGTCAGCTTCTGGGTGATGCACATAAGCTAGTCGAAGGATTGATTATCGAAAGTGCAAGTTATGCCCCAGCAATAGAGCTCCTGCAAGAGACATATGGGCATCCAGATCGAATCAAGGCAGCTTATGTTACCAAATTCAATCAATTAGTGTCACCCAAACACCAAACAGCTGACCTGAAGGACTTCTATGCCAATACAGAGAGTGTGATGAGGTCAATCATTAGCCATGGTATTTGTTTGAAGGAATTTTGTGTGGTGACTCTTGTCAATAAATTACCATCACCACTAAAAGAAACCATAAAACGGGAAATGGGAGACTCGAGCCTGGATTATAAGAAATTCACCCATTGCTTCCAGGCTGAAGTGTACAATATGGCGGGTCAAGACAGAGTAGGGGTTACACCCATGGCTACGGCAACATTTACCGCCCAAAGTGAGTACAGGAAATTCAACTGTGTTCTGTGTAGTGGCACCAATCATTTATGGTATAAGTGTATGAAGTATAAGACAGGGCCTCTTAAAGTTAACAGAGCCCGTCAACTACGTCTCTGCACGGGGTGCTTGTCAAAAGAGCATGGCCATTTGGGTTGTACTAATCCTAACATAAGAAGCTGCAAGTTTTGTAAGGGCAAACACTTTCATTCCCTGTGTACACAAAAACAAGGGAAAGAAAGTAGACCAGCGGAGGATAACACCAAGTAAGAGCATACTGCTGCTACTTCAACTACAATGTCCATTGCCACAGGTAAAAATACAGTATTCTTGCCCACCGTACAGCTGCCGGTAAAGGGTAAGGATAATAATTGTGTTAAAATCAGATCGCTACTTGACCAATGTTCTCAGAGGACCTATGTGAAGTCTTCTGTTCTATCCTCCCTTTCCTACATTTCTAAAGGAACTGAGGAGTTATGTCTTCACGGATTTACCGGAAAACAAGCCTCTAGGGAATATAAGGTTGTGGCACTGCAATACAAACACAGAGGTAAATTTCATCATCTAGACGCAATAGTGGTTGATGAATTGCCAGAACATAAAGGTGAACTTAACGTAAAGTCTAAACTGGTTAGTTTACAAAGTAAAGGCATAAAATTAGCCGATCCTCACGCAACGGACACAGATCAGCTGGAGCTGCTCATCGGTGCGGATCACTACTACAATATAGTGCGACCTGGGTATAAAAGGTCAGGTAGCCAAATTCTGCTTCCTACCAAATTTGGGTACGCCATAAGTGGTTCATATGTGACACAGCCTACCAGCTCCAGCACAGAAGTAATTACTGTATTGAAAGTAGCAGTAACCCCAATGGACGAATACATGTCCACTGGTAATATTCCACCATGTAAAAATGACTTAAACGTTTTGTGGGAATTAGATCACATCGGGATAACCCCTAAGGAATACTCACAGGTTGAGCGTCAAGCACTATCGTCATATGAGGATACCGTTACCTACGATCCCGACAGCCAACAGTATAAAGTGAGACTGCCCTGGAACAATTATAAGGATCAGCTGCCAACTAACAAGGGTTTGGCCATAGGCTGTCTTTGGGTCTTCAGAGAAGATTCATCAAAGAGCCTGACTTTTGCGAGGAATACTCAAAAGTCATAAAGGAGCAGGTGTCCCGGGGTTTTATAGAAGAGGTGCCTTTTGATAAATCAGATACCGGACATTACTTGGCTCATCATGGAGTAGTCAAGGAGAGCAAAACTACGCCAGTGCGTATCGTCTTCGACTGTTCCGCCAGGATGAGTGATCGTCAGCCTAGTCTTAATGACTGCCTGTGTACTGGACCTTCACTGGTGCCAGACTTAGCGCAGGTTTTGCTCCGGTTTAGACTCGGTAAGTATGCCTGGGTGTCTGATATTGAGAAGGCATTTCTGATGTTAAGACTCCATGAAGACGACCAGGACTATACGCGGTTTATGTGGCCTAAATTTCCAAGGCAGCTAGATTCCCCCCTCATTTGTTACCGGTTCCGGGCAGTTTTATTTGGCGTGACGTGTTCCCAATTTCTTTTAAACGCCACCATTTTAAAACATTTGTCGAATGTCAGTGCAGATCCTCAGGTTATTCATCAGATTCGTTCAGGGCTATACATCGACAATTTACTGAGTACAGGTAATGATGAAGATTTCCTGATTGATACCTATGGTGTAGTCTGAGAAATTATGAATGACGCCCATCTACATTTGCGTGAATGGGCGACAAATAATTCTGTTTTGCGGACTGTACTGCAACGGGATGGTGTGGCGGCTGTACAGAAGGAACATGTTAGAGTGCTAGGGTTGTTTTGGGAAACGGACAGTACGCGCAATATTCGCAGATTACAAAACGGATTTGCTTGAGTATGACGGCTAAACTTTTTGACCCCTTGGGGATCGTACT